>JAHWFP010035496.1:0-24230 GCA_023313725.1 Lithobius niger
TTTTGACAAGCTCAAGTGGGCCTTTCAAATTTCGGCCATACACCATTTCTGCAGGTGAAAATCCTGTACTCTCGTGTGGAGCAGTACGTAGTGCAAACATAGCACCGGGGAGGCATCGTTCCCAGTCATGGGGATGCTCGTGGCAAACCACTCTCAGCACCGCTTTGAGGGTTCGGTGAAATCGCTCCACGCTGTTGGACTGTGGATGATTCACACTTGAATTAACACATTTAATTCCGCACTTTTCAAGAAATAAAGTGGTGAGCTCGCTCACGAAAACGGAGCCTAGGCCTAGCCTAGCAATTCGGAGAGGAAGCCTAACCTCGAAAAGATGCCGAGGAGGGCGTCAACAACACTTTGACTATTGGCCTCTTTAAGGGGCACGACCTCGGGAAACTTTGTTGCCGGATCGAGGAGAGATAGAACATATTTAAAACCACCTCTACTAGAGGGTCGGATGGGGCCAACAATATCTACAATGAAACGATTAAAGGGCTCCCCATCCATGGGCACAAGTACCATAGGAGCAACAAACTTCTGTCCAGATTTACCATTTTTCTGGCAGGTTAAACACGTTAAGACAAACTGCTCAATGTCGCTAAAACATTTGGGCCAGTAAAAATTTGTAAGCACTCTATCTTTTGTTTTAGAACGCCCTAAATGGCCAGCCCATGCATTGGCATGTGCAGTGCTTAGAACCAAATTTCTACACTCCTGGGGAAGAACTAGTTGCCTGTTTATTAACGGCCTTCGCTCAGGGCGAAAAGGTTTGCGAAAAAGCAAATCTTGATCTACGAAAAACAACTTGTTTTCGTCCTGCTGGCTTTCTGGCAGCTCAGCATACTTCCAACATAATTGTAAAGTTGGGCATTTACGCTGGAGTTTTAAAAACTGTCAATGTTGAGGAGCTGTGTAAACTGCTCAGTTTGAGGACCTAAAATCGCCTCATCCAAAATGTCTTGTTTGGGGCTGACAAAACCTTCTGTTACTGCCGGTGGAGTAACCTCACACGGGTCACTGTCTGACTCTTCGCTATCAGTCTGGCTCTCACGGTAATTAGGGCGTAAGAGAGGGAGCTGATCGTTGGCACGTGCTTGGGCACGGGTGACTGCGTTCACGTAAGGGGGGAGGGAAGCAAGTCCTTTCTCCTCTGACACTGTTTGTGATGGCACGCCGAGCAACATACGGAAATGCGGGCCCACGTGATCGGATACGAGAGCTTCTGTTTGGATAGCTCCGTAGGGGGTCTGAACCTCAATTAAGGCTATAGCATGTGCGGTAGTCTTGTCGGTTAAAGCATTATGACAATGCGTGTATTCTCCCGGTAAACTGGTCGGGTTTTACGAGTTCACGAGCGATTACATTGTGCGTGGAACCAGTGTCACGCAAGACACGGCATTTTTGGCCGTTCACAGACCATTCATGAATGTGTTTTGATAACACCATTTCGGGTAGGGCATGACTGATAAAAGTACAATCAGTGTGGGCTGCGGCCTTTTCGTCAGCCATACGGATACGACATTCACTGCGCCGATGTCCGGATTTATTACAATAAAAACAATTGCCAGCAATACGTGGCTTGTCGAACTCACGATTTGAGTTGTGGGAGGTGGCTGAATTTCCACTAGCGGATTCAGTTTTCACCTCGGCGGTACCAGCCAGTTTAGCCGCCTGACTGTGCTTACGACCACGTTGTCTGCTGGAAGGTTTAGAACCTTGTGCTGTCGTAGCAGCTGCAGGAGTTGCTTTAACAGGACGGGAAGCAGCTTCGGTAGAAATCTGCTTATTTCGAGTAGTGAATTCATCATATAACTGGGCCGCTTCGGCCACAGTCCCTAACTTAATTTGATCAGGGATCCATTTCCTAAGTTGGGTAGGGCAAGCTTTGTAGAATTGTTCCAAAAGCATTAAATTGACAAGTTTGTCATAGTCCCAGTTAACTTTAGCCATAGCTAACCAACGAGTAAACAATGTTTCTAACTCAAACGCATAGTCAAAAAATTGTTGATCAGCTTCTTTCTCGAGAGAACGAAACTGTGTTTGCACTGACTCTTTAGTCTGAACAAAACGGGCAAGTATTTTACTTTTTACTAAATCATAGTCTTGCATCTCAGCGTCTGTTAGCTGATCGCAAACTTTAATGAAAACCTCTCCGACGAGGGGTTGGAGTCCCGTGACCCATTGATCTCTAGGAATCTTTTGACTAGTCATTGTACGTTCAAAAATCTTAAGGAAACTGTTGATTTCAGTTTTAGGCGTCCAATTGTTGACGAGACGAACTACGTCCGCAACTTTACCATGTCTAGGGACTGGATTTGGGGGAGCGCCGTTAGCTCCGTTTGGAGCGGGGTTAAGATTTAACGAAGCAGCGTTTAGCTTTGCTAATTCTAGCTGCTTATCTAGTTTGGCTAGTTCCATTGCACTAGCGCGATCATTAATTTGGGCTTCTTGGTCCCTTTCTTGGGCTTTAAGAGCGGCTTCCCTGTCTTTAAGGGTTATTTCATGAGCCCGGCGTTTACCTGCATCCGCCACTTCTAAGGCTCTTAACTTTAACTCTTCTGCCTTCAGAAAAAGTTCGTTTTCCTTAACGGCTAATTCTTTTTTTGTTAAAAGGATAGCTTCTCTCTTCTCAATAACGCTTGCTAATGCATCAGAGAGTTCGTTTAAGTCTAATTTGCCATCTTCGAGGGCTGCTCGCAAGCTTTGTTGAGATTCGGTTCTAGAATCACTAACTGTAAAACCTAAGTTTAAACATGCCTTTTTGAGGTCTTTGTTTTGCAAATCCCGAATGATTTCTTCGAGTTGATCCATTTCGGACATTTTTACGTTTAACGTGGTTTCAAAATAAAGCTTTTTATAAATGAAACAAAAATTAAAAGCAGCCGCTTAAAATTTAACGTTAAGTTTGAGCAGAGCGAATTAATTAAAAAAACTTCTCTCCCAAATCCAGTAAGTCAATACAAAAAAAATACACTCTCAAGAACCTCCAGCACTCTGGTATATGAATAGCTAAATTGCATAAATGCTATCAACTACAACACTCGGCTTGGCGGCCTCTTAGCATATCTCGTGTACACTCACCCAATTTGTACAATCGCTGCACTGTCAGTCTGTCCTTCCTGTTTCCATCGCAACACGGGAAGTCCGGCACTGAAGTTTGGAGTCGAACGTCTCTGGCGGTCTAATCCATGGGACCTCGGTGTAGCACACAAAATCCTCGGCTAGGCTGTACGGAGCGCAGGTTTCCTTGCGGGCCTCTTCTCCTACAGCATCGGTTGGGGTTTGGGACGGCTCTCGGCTTGAGGACGTCTACTGGAAGCGGCAGCTGCTGCTTCCTGGCGCTGGCAGTTGTTGGGGCTGCTGGGCGGTGGTTGTACTATTTTATAGCTTTAGTACCATCTACTTCGTGACTTTGTGACTTGTCACAGGCATCTGCTTCGTGGCCGTATTGTCGGGACCACTGACGTCTAGTTGGAAGTAGCTTGCATCCTTCTAGCTTTTCTTGCTTGTAGCATGGCAGGGGGGAAACGCTTGACGAGAACAGCACCTGTTCATCCCACCGCTGCCACCAGTTGTAACGGCGGACGCTACGACGGCTCAGGTGCTTGTAGCGCCTCCGGTTTCCTGGTTTGACACGGAGATTCAGCTTACGGTGTTGCGGTGATTATTGCGACTTTAACGGCATAAGCACAGCAAGGGCTACTGTCCCAGCATGGGGGATGGAGCGCAGGGTCCTAAATTAAAGGGGCCTAACCTTAATACTGCTGGTATTTCACTGCCACCAGCGATGGAAATTTAACCGTTTACAAAGAGCTAAACTAAAAATGGTTTACATATTTATTTACACTTAAAAAATGGCCAAGTCCCACAGCAGGTCAAACGGTCGGGGCTCAAAAACTGGCCGTGTAAACAGTTAATCAATTAGCAAACGAACTGAAGTTAAAAACTCCTGGTTTTTATTATAATAACAGGGATTAAAAAAAAAAGGGGGATTTGAAGTTTTTGCACAGTTTGACTTACGGAATTGTTTGGAACAGATCTTTTTGAGAATTCTTTTGTTTTTAATAGTAGTTCAAGCTAGCAGTAGCATTTGGTTGGGTCCAGTCGGGCTGAGAGGAGAACTAAAATAAACATATATACACTAAAATTTGTGTCCGGTACAACCTTCACAAATGTGAATTGTGTGGCACTCGCCACTTGGCCGGTAGACATCAAAATGCACTCGCCAATGCCTATTACCTCCTCGCCATGTAGAACCAATTTTAGCAGTTATGCTGTTAAAAAATGTTTATTGCATTAATCTATATCTCCAATCAGCTAAGTGGCTGGCAACAGAATTGCACACTTGGTTGGAGAGCCCTTGTAATTCTGCACGCAACGCCGCAAACCGCTTGTTTCTATCTAAAACGGTTCCCAAGATATAACAATTTCAACATCGGAGTTTGTTAATCAGTCGCCATTTTGGCGAGTAGCTCCAAAAACCAAGTCGCCAACTGCTGAATTTTCCTCGCCATTTGGCGAGTGGCGACCGACATTGGTGAAGGTTGGTCCGGTAGAATGCCGATGTCTAATTACTTGGACTAATGGCAGCGTTTCTGGGGGCAAAAGATTATTGTAAAAGGCTAAATAAATGAATAAATAGTTTAGCTTAGTTATATGCTAAAACGCATAAAGTTAAATTGGAGGTTTGAACCTTAAAGTTAACGGACAATGTTTGATCTAAGTGGAAATTTTTCATAGTAGGCCTAGTTGCGATCGTTCAAACACCATAAAAAATATCACACTTCAAAAAAAATGGTTGTCTGTACATGGAACAGAGAAAGCTCCTCCTAAATTGCAACTAAGCTAGTGTTTGGGCTTTATGCCCGAAAATAAGAGTAATAAAAGTACATAAATACAGAGTTCAAATAATGGCAATGGCGGTCATGAGGCAGTAGCGCTGCTGGTGGTTTTAGGTGATCTTCAAACGTGGTTTAAAGGTTCTTCCTGGTGGAAAGTCCGGATTTGGGCTTCCCCAAGAGTCTTGTATTTGGACAGGCTATTAAATGTCGAAAAGTTTGTAAGAATCGGACCATTATTGCAAAAACGGCTGGATAAGCCTCGGCGAGGCATTTGGGTGCTCTAAGGGAAAAAAATTTCAATTTTTCCGGAAAACAGGCGTTTTCCAGTAGCCATATCGATCGCTTATTTTGCAAGAGAAAACAAATCGACTCTCACTATATTTGGTTTAAACTTTAAACAGGGGTATTTTATTTTTTTTTCCTGTTTTAACTGTGGTGGTTACTTTGCTGATGCAACTGCTTTATTACAGGTACAAGTTCTGGCAGTGAGCTTCAGAGAAGCGGCAGTGCTCAGAGTAACGACAGCATCACAGAGGAGCTTCGCCATTTCAAGCCCATTAAAATAGCCCCAAAGACACCCCCTAAAAAAACGGCGGATGGGCGCATTGTTTACCCTCCGTTGGTTCAAACAAAACCACTCAACCTAAAGCGGGCAATCCCTTCCAGCTTTAGTCCGTTGCCATGTAACTCATTTGCTCAAAAACTAATGGCTGTTTGGAGTGATCGTCGGGGCCAGAAAAGTTTACAGAAAACAGCTGATGAGAGTATCGAAACGGAAGATAGTTTGCTCCATGATGTTTCAAAGCCTCTTCTGCCCTTGGAGCCAAATATGCCCTTGATTGAACAGACGAGTACGTATAAGGTGCCAATCACCAGTACACCAGCATTTAAGGTTCAGAAAAACTGTAGTCAAAATTATGAATCGTCTGTACCCAACAATGGAGTTGCTGCGTCTATAGGTTTTCAAGACTGCTCGCCGTACAACAACGAAAACCGCCTGGTGGGTAACGAAGAGCCAAGGTCAAAGAAGAGAAGGGTACAAAATCTAGGTGGACCTACAGCTGGCGTTCAGAAAGTTGAAGCTAAAGTGGCTGTTACGTTCCTACACAATACAGAGTTTGCCGATCTGAAAGCAGATGCGTTTGTGAAGCAGCAGTTGCTAGTGATGGAACATTTAAATCCGGAAGAGCAAGACCGCAAATTAGCGTTAGATCTCCAAAACAAATTTGACGTTGAAGCTGAAATGTATCGCAGGGGAAAGCTTGGTTATAGAGAACCGTACATTCTTAGAAAAAAGCGATTGCCAGCTGTGCCCGTTGTGAGTGGTAGACGCCGCAGCCAGTGCTAACACCCAGTGAAGTGGAGGGTTAACATTTTTGCAATTTTACGAGGTTTGTGAACAATTGAATGCTGCGTATTTGTGTCGCAGTCAATGCAAGAAAACAAAAATAATGACTTGCGAGTGGATTACTTTAGTCAGCACATTATTGCTTATTTCAGTTTTAGCCGATTAACAATTTATGTGTACAAGAAAGAATATATCTTATTCAAAGAGCAATTATAGTTTTACTTCAAGTGCTACAGCCATGGCCAACGCAAATAATAATTAAGTATGTATATACAGAATATCACATAAAATAAACTATTTTTCGTAGGTTAGGCTACGCATAACATTACCACAACAGTAGCTGCAGTGATGTACGTGCATAAGGAAACCTTATGTTTTGCACAGTACCCAACCGTGAGTTTTCCAAGAAATGTAAATTTGATGCAAGATAGCGATCCTACTTTATTTTTAACAAAGTGGCCAGCTGATAAACTTATGCTGCAAGTTGATGGTGCTTCATAATCAACCGGGCACACAGTTATGTGCTGGATATAATAGTGTGAGTAATACACCCCTTTGCTAGCGTGGATTTACGTAACTCTACACTACTGTTTTTAAATGTCCCTGAACTTCCTTCCTCAGTTATTGGAGCATTCTCATTTTTTTTACTGAGAAATTCATATGGTTCACCAACATGGGAACTTACCATTTGTCCAGAATTGTGCTGCAATTTTGTAAACTAATATTTGACATGCATCTGTAATATTTTCAAGTATTAAAAGACTACTGGCAGTATAATAATGGCTTAAACCAAGGAGTGGTTGAACCCCATTTCAAGTTGTAAGTTTGAAATCTGTCTTTTTTTTCCAATACCATAGTTTTAATTGAAAAAAATGCTGTTTCCTATATGTGAAAGAGAAACTTTCTTTATGCTGCAAAGTACAATACTTGTCAATTTTAGCATTGTTGCCTCAACGATGCTGTCATTGCCTTGAGACTTCAGTTCACGACGGCCGCCTCAGCTACCCGATAGCGCATGCGCGATCCTCCCTATAAGAATACAGCCACAATGGGTTTGCCTTCTCTTTGTCTCAAGCCGCCGATGCGCTGCTGTCCTACCCGTGTTTCATCTCCTTACGTCGCCCTTCGTCTCGTTAAGCCCTAGGCTTACGGTTCACTCTGTCGTCAGGCTTCTCCTGGGGCTAGTCCGGTCCACGCGTCACTGCTTCTTCGCCTTAGAATGAAAACCCACTTGGGCCGAAGTCGTCGTGGCTCCCTCCCGTTGCATCCCGGGATCGCCCCACTCTTGAACGGCCGTGGTCTTCCCCTACCCTGGTTTGTCCCGTGCGACACTGCCGGCTTTGCCATCCGATGTTGTCCGAAGGAAATGAAGTCGTCGTGGCTCCCTCCCGTTGCTTCCCGGGATAGCTTCTCTCTTGAACGGCCCTGGTCTTCGCCTACCCTGGTTTGTCCCGTGCGACACGGCTGCTTTCGCCATCCGGTGTCGTCCAAAGGAAATAAAGTCGTCGTGGCTCCCTCCCGTTGTCTCCCGGGGTCGCTCCACTCTAGAACCGCTTACGTTCTCTCTAACCCTGGTCTGCCCCATGCGACACTGCCACCTCGTGTCCGGTGTCGTCCGCAGGGAATGAAGTCGTCGTGGCTCCCTCCCGTTGTATCCCGGGATAGCTCCACTCTAGAACCGCCAAGCTCCTCCTGCCCCATACGACACTGCTGCCTCGTGCCCGGTGTCGTTCGCGGGAAATGAAGTCGTCATGGCTCCCTCCCGTTGTTTCCCGGGATTGCCCCACTCTAGAACCGCCAAAGTCCTCTCTCACCCTGGGTCTGCCCCGTGCGACACTGCTACATCACCATCCGGTGTCGTCCACAGGGGATGAAGTCGTCGGGCTCCCTTCCGCTGTTTCCGGGACCGCTCCATTCTTGAACTGCCAAAACTCCCCATAATCAAGTCAAGTCCGTACGACACTGCTGCCTCGCTTTCCGGTGTCGCCCACATGGAATGAGGTCGCCGTGTGCGCCCCCCCCCCCCCCCCACGCCTCTCCACGTCGCTCTCATGGATTCAAGAGGCCCAGGCTCCCTTCTGTCGTTTCCCAGAATCGCCCTACACCTGGCCATGCTTAGCTTGGCCCTTGGGCCGTGCCTCCTGATTCCCTTCTTACTGCAGTTTTCTGTCCTACGCCTGAGGGACGACGTGAGTTCCTTCCTGATGCTACGGGTTCACCCCACTCATGAATCGCCTGTTTTCCCTACGACGGTATGGCCTTCCCTTCCCTTGGTTCTGCTGTCGCCCCTCGGCACACCGGAACGAAGCCGTCCTGGCCCTTGTCGTCACCCCTTGGTCCAATCTCTCCGGCCTTTGTTCCCAAATGCCTTCCACCACGGCCTGAACAATACGTCGTGGCCACCTGCCGTTTTTTTCCTGGGTAGGCCCCACTCTTCACCCGTCTAAACTTTGTTCTGGCCGGGCTCAAGCTCTACACCCCTTCACTTCACAATGTCCTCTTCCTCGCCGGAGGCAACGATGACAGTCCCGGTACCACCACGTCCCCTTGACGTTCACGTCAACACCCTTCATCTGACTGTGTTAATCTGTGGCCTCATCGCACCTCTTTAACGGAGGGAGGGTACCTCATCCGACTCTTCACTGAGACACCCACAGGTTATCCGCCGCTGACCGTCTCAACCCGGCTCGTCATTTTTTCCGACGGCACGAACACGCGCCCAATCTACCATGTCGTACCGTTCTATCTCTAGCTTTGCTGTCGTCTGTCGTGCGCCTTCCCCTCTATACCACGTCATCTGTCGCTTCTTCCCTCGTCGCACCAATCCGTCAGACTGCCTCACAACTACTGTTGTCGTTCCGAATTACAACCATCCCACACCCCCTTCGTGTCCGTCTCCAACTTCATTCTTCCTTGGGCTGCAGAATCCCACAGTTTTCTCGATCTTTTCGGCCTTCGTTCCGGCAACTGACTCCTCTCACGCACACCTGGTTCGGCGTATCTCCGTGCCTTCCTCTCGACAGTCTGTCGTCCCTATACTCTGTCGCTGAATCACACCGCTCCTGCTCTCACGACCGGAAGTCCATAGTCTCAAACCAAGGCTCCCTCCACCTGCTGTCGCTTCTGCTTCCGCTTCCTAGTTTTTCCCGCCTACCAGATCGCGTCACTATCGCCTCTTGCTTAGCGTTCTCTGGGACCTGTCTCTCACCCACATAATGGTGAAAATCAAACAAGCCCAAAGATTTTCCGGGAAGGACCCGTTTCTAGGAAGACTCACAGTTATCAATGATCCTGGCTCATGCACGTGCCCTGGTCTACGCAACCTGGCACGCTGTGATCCCCACAGGACGGTGTGCCAATTTCACCGAAAATGTGATTTCTACAATATACCTTGCCCAACTTGCGTGACAATCCCATTGGCTGAATGGCGTCTCATCGCTGCAACACACCAAACTTCAGCCCTTTACAGAAATATTTGGTCACGAGAGAGGTCAAATTGGGATCTTTGTGGGGTCAGTAGACCCCACAGTTAGTCTCAACTAGACCCCCTATTGAAAAATACGGGACCTATTCAGGGCTTTGTGACCTAATCTTTGGCCCCAATTCGTGACCAACAAAAATCCACAGTTCAGCAGATTCTTTGAATTGACCCGTTTTAGACCCCGGGTTGTGACCAATCTAGGGAGGGCCTAATGCTGATTTGTCCCAAATTAACCCTAGTGTGTGGCCTAAAATGGGCCAAGAAGACTAGTTATTTTGGCCCTAAATTGATCCCAGTATGTGACCAAAAAAGGGCACAGCTTTTCCCTTTATCCCAGACAAAAGAAAAAGTGACAGTTGATATTTGAATTCTGTTATATTATTTTCATGTTAGGTACCATTCGTAAGCTAACTTAACCCTTTGAGAGCTGCGTTTTTTTTTTATATCTCCAAAAAAGTAGGGGTAACCTGGACGGGGCTCGAACTAGCAACCTGAAGGAGCTGTTAAACGTGAGGCACACGCCTCTACCAACTCGGCCACGGCCGTCTCTAGAGTCGGCTTGTTAAGGGAACCTAGTGTTGTTGTCATTCCTGCATTGTTGGCCATCTCGCGCGTAGTAAGGACTCTCTTTTTAATACTTCAACCTGTGCTTGTGTTTGGCCCGAGATTTTCTCGGGTTTAGCACTCAAAGGGTTAAGCTACATTATTACACTATTTATAACACCACATCACACACTTGACACTAGCACTATGTACTTAACCCTTCACTACCTACTCTGCCGTCTGCCCTTGCTGCACTGACATATTTTGTCTTAGTCAGTAAATCTTATATAGGCACTTTTCCTTACCAGTTAAAGGTTATGGGTGTTACATTTCCATTTATTGATTTTTAGTAAAGTTATGGATGGTTTGACATTGTTTTAAATAATTAATTGGCATTAATTGTTTTACACTTTAGAAGCCATTTTTTACATATATAAAATCTACACAAAATTAAGGAATGTCGCCGTTTGATATTCTCAACATTAGACTGAACTTTGCTTCCATTAAAAAACTTATTGCGAGTTAGCTTCCATACATAAACATATGTATGTGCGACACATTTATAATTACAATATGTGCAACACATTTATAATTAAACAAACTGGTAAATTAGTTACTCTATAACTAAAATAAAGATAAAAATTTGAATAATTGAACAATATAATATTTTTTTTTAATTTTTAGCTGCAAGCTTAAAATTTAGGCTGCCTGAATTTTTAGGTGACCTTTTAAGGCTTATGATTTATGAAAACACTCGAACATCCTTGAGCTTTTTAAAGGCTTTATTTTTTATTTCAGTTTATTCAATTCAAAACTTGTTTTGTTGTAATCAGATCCCCCATGTCATAGAATAAATGTGTAGCATCTTGACTCCTATTATTTAGTTGTTTATTTTTTAATGTTTTAAAAATAACATCCCACTTTTTTAGACTTGTGTAACAAAGTTTTAATATTCTTAAGTCAGTTTGTAACCAAGTGGGGTCAAACAGTGGTCTAGCTGCTAAAGCCCCAAACCATGGCCAAATGGAGGTCTTGTGACCAAGGCTGAATATTATTGGTCACCAATTGTGACCGAGTGGGGGTCAAACTGAAATCTAGCTGCTAAAGCCCCAAATCGTGGCCAAGTGGAGGTCTTGTGCCCAAGGCTGAATATTTTTGGTCACCAATTGTGACCAAGTGGGGGTCAAACTGGGGTCTAGCTGCTAAAGTCCTAAATCGTGGCCAAGTGGGGGTCAAACTGGGGTCTAGCTGCTAAAGTCCCAAATTGTGGCCAAGTGGAGTCTTGTGACCAAGGCAGAATATTATTGGTCACGATTCGTGACCAAGTGGGGTTTAACAGATGTCTAGGTGTTACATCCCTAAACCGTGGCCAAGTAGGGGTCTTGTGACCAAGCCTGAACATTCTTGGTCACCAATTGTGACCAAATGGGGTTAAACTGGGACCAAATTAGTCAAGTCACGATTTGTGACCATTTTGGGCCCTCTCCGGGGTTTAAAAATTAACAGGCCCCAAATTGTGACTATCTTGGGGCCTGTTGGGATCAATAGGCAAATGCAGGTCACAATTTGGGATCAACATGGGGTCAACCCAGGGCCAATCTGAATCAAACATTTGAAAACCTCAGGTACTGGGATCTGCTGTGGCCAGTTTGGATCAGTTTGGGCCCTTGTGACCATTTTGGGACTTAAATTGGGTCCGTTTGTTACCATATTTTTCTGTAAGGGGCCTTACGGAAAAAACAACGAAATCAGCGGGCTTACCTTCTAAAGAAGATAAAGGAAGAGCAATCCACCTCAACCACCCCCACAAAAGTTGCCATGCCTTCCCCCACTTCTCACCCGGATTCGTCTCCCCTACTGACGTCAATCCTGAAAAAAAACGCACTTCGAACCGTACCAGAAACACCAGGAAAGTCGTCGCCTGCGTCATCCATCAGCTACCCGGCATCTCACACCTCCTGGCTTAAGGAGCCAGTAGACCATTATTCAACCGCACCTTCCTCCGTAGCATTTGACGGGAACTCCCCTCTTCAAGAAGAATCTCATGTGAAACAGGCCGCACCGACAATCACCCTGTCACCGGGTTTTGATAGTCCCTCTTCACCTCTAGGGGAGAACTCTGCCCCCCCCCCCCCTCAGGGAATCCAAGACTCCATGGTTGAAGACGTTCCCATGAAACCCTGTTCTCCTGCGAAAAATTCATTGTCAACCTGGCTGACCCCATTCCTCCGAATTCCGGATCCCCAGACTCTGTCGCCATTCCATCATCCTCTCAAGCGCAACCCCTAGATGTGACCCGAAGGCACCACCCGATATCAATCATGTGAAGCTTTTCACCACTTTAAAGCACAAATTACGCCTCAATGAACGAGCCAAGAATCAATTTGTGGCAAACTATGAAAGAGTAAAACCCATTCTCGACGCCACACAGGATCACGTGGACTTTTTGACTTCTCAAGTCTCTTCACTTCAACAACAAATATCTTCTCTCCAAGCTGAAAACCTCAGCCTCTTAGGCCTTTCGGCTCATCAACTCCTGAACACTCAACTAGCATCACACCCAGTCTCTCCTCCACCTCACCTGGGTCGCGGCGAACCCCTCCACCTGGCACCATGGGTTCTCACCAAACTTACTTTCCCTAAATCTGTCCGCCCAACATACAAAAGCCCCAATTGCCTCAGACAGCCTCTGCTAGACATCCGTCCTTCAGATCATAGGAACCCTACACCATCCTTGCCATCCAGGCCTGTAATTGCCACCCCTGCTTATGGCCCATTCAAAAACCCTTCATCCTCTACGAACTCTTGTTTTGATTCGATAGACCTCTCTCTCCACCTAAACATCACCGAGACGTGGGACTCACTAACCTCGAACACCACGGATCTCCAGGTTCATTCCTTCTCCTTGTGTTAATTTGACAACTCTTTCATTCCCATGCACCCTCTACTCACACAACTTTCCAGCCACAAATCAACTGAATTACCCTTTGACCTCTGCCGCCACAAGGCTAAAGGGTGCCCCTTTGGAGTTTGCAACGCCTCCTCCTAATTCTGAACTCCCGTCTCGGCCTTGGGACCCATACTGTCTTATCCTTTATAGAAAAAAACAAACCCTCCTTTCGACCCTCCCAAGGCCGCTCTTCAAAATTTCTTTTACGGAAATCTAATTCAACACAATCACCACCTTGTTTTTCAAGTCCAAGACTCCCCGCCCCCCATTTACTCTGGCATACAACCTGTTCTCCCGCCATATGAAGATAAAGGAAAACATCACCACGAACCAGTGCTTTTTATCCCGAATCCTCCCCTGAACTTCCATTCTGATCAACCCGAAGCTCACCCATATATAAGAACCCACTTCTAGTCCGTCCGTCCTCATGAACCTGGAACCAATCACGAATCTCAGTCCACGCTCCCAAGAACATAGCAACAGGGTCCAAGCTTCCACAGCTAAAAGGTAAAACCCCACTTTTTTCCTTTACATAATTAAAGTCCTCTATCAACCTTTAAAAAAAAAAAAAAAAAACTTTCCTCTTAACCCTCTTCCAAAAAAAAAACCACTTTTGTTGCTAGGGTAGAGGAGGTTTTTGTTAGCTTCGGCCCGAGACCTCTCCTCCGCCACAAGTCTTACCTATGCAAAACCACAACGCCAGCCTCAGCACCCCGGGGTACTCAGCCAAAAGGTGCCCGCCACCTAATTTAACGAGGTCAGCCTGTCAATGCTAAAATTGACAGGTATTGTACTTTCCAGCATAAAGAAAGAACATTTTGCCGGCCCCCAGCCAGGCCGGCAAAAAATGGTTTCTTGTGCTGAAAAGTACAATACCTTAAGGCCCACCCTGCCTCCCCTCAGGTGTCACCTTTTGACGCAACTTGAGACAATGAGATGCCAAACCCATTGTGGCTGCATTCTTATAGGGAGGATCGCGCATATGCGATCGAGTAGCTGAGGCGGCCGTCATGAACTGAAGTCTCAAAGCAATGACAGCATTGTTGAGGCAACAATACTAAAATTGACAGGTATTAAACTTTTCAGCAAAAGAAACCATTTTTAGCCGGCCTAGCTGGGGGCCGGCAAAATCTTCATTTTAGGGCTGTGCTGGTGCAACTCTCAATACCTATTAGCCCAGCAGCAGAATTGGTGCGATGATACGTCGCAGACACTAAAAGGCCCCTGGGGACAAATTTTCCTTTAATTGCCACCAGTTCGTCAATTTTTTGACCAATTTTGACTCTTCAATACACCGTAAGAATCCTCTCTGAGACCTTTACATTACTTCGAAAGCTAAATCAATACACTAAGTAGGATATTAATAAGTTATTTAGTAAAAAGTATAAAGGTACCTGGTATGTACAGATAACAGGGTGATGCAAAAGTCTGGAGAAGCCTACTGCTATTCTAATGTCATTAGAATAGTGGTGTAAATTGGAAAGTTGTAGAGACCTGTAAGCCAATGACAAAGCATAAAACTTAATGCAAATCGGGCCATTAGGGCAGGAGTTATCGTTCAGACAAGTTAGTCGTACTTCATTGCATGTCTTCATGCTGTCCAGCAGAGAAGGCTCCGTACCAAACGAAATTATTCCAGCAGTATGGGATACAGATACAGGTTTTTTTCCTTACCTATCCAGAAACATGTGGTGTGTTTTCTACAAAATTGGAAAGTGGCTTCCTGAAGCATACATGTTTACCGTAAATCGTGTATTAAACGCCCAGTTGGAGCTAAAGCCTACCCCCCTACAATGCTGTAAGGTCAAAATCATGAAACGATGGAGCTAGCGCCCACCCCTTAAATCTTTTGTTTCTTTATTGTTAAAACCACTTAACCTGGTAATTTTAGCATTACATTCCTCGAATGTGATGTTCCCCTGGAGGTTTCTTCCGGTTTGTAGACGCCTGCTTGCATATCCCACCGCGCATGCGCGGCGCGGTCCTCCCTTATAAAAGCGACAGTGCGCACGCTATCTGCGTCATTTTCCTCCAGAGGTGTCTCCACGTCACCTCGCTCCCCGGTTCCCCGACTGTCGTTTGGAAAATTGGATTCTTCACCGAAGATGGCCACCGCTTCGAAAGCCCATCCTTTGTCCGACGCTCGTCCTCATGCTCTTGCTCACTTCGATCTTGGCAGCCGCTGGGCTTCCGCCTCGACCTTTCCGCTCACGCTTCTACCCGCACGACACCTCCTGATGTCACGCCTGATCCTGATGTCGCATCGCCTGACTCTCCACTCCTCCCGGGCCAGCGCACGCCGCCTCCCGCTCCGTTGGACCTGTCGTCTCTCCGGCACGACCTTCAAGTCGCCAAAGACTCCTACCGGGCCGCAGAGCGCAACCTCCGCCGAGCAACACTCGCCCATTCTCCGGACCGAAACTCGCCGCTCGACCTGTCGTCCAACTCCTCCAGGATAGGCCTCAGTGTCAGCCGCAGTGTCGTACGGGAAATAGTACGTGACACTGTCCGTTACCTCCAAGTCAACCCGATGCCACCTCCTTCCTGCACATCATCAGTACGAAAGACCCGCACCCAGGACTGGGTTGCGTCCACCTCAAGCCACAAAGGGCACAGGCGTGCCGCTCGCCTCGCCCGGACAGGCCCCCCCCCCCCGGTCCGGCCGCGGCACCCAAGCGCAAGTCGGACGACACACTGTCGTAGCACCACCCGCTGTCAACCGCCCCCGCTGCCGAGAAATGCATCAAGTTCCCGGACGACACTCCTGACAAAGCCACCCTGTCGCTCGCAGCTCTTTTAAAGACTGTCGAGCAGTCTCTCCCGGACTGCTTCCTGTCCAAGCCTTCCAAGGTACCGGACGCTCCTGTCATCAACCGTGGCCTAACGACAGGCCTTGGATTCGCCTCGAGAGACAAAGACACCAAGCCTCGCTGCCTCCTGGGTCAGTCGACGACACTCCTAATGTGTCTACTCCGCAACGAAGGCTCCATTCTAGGCAAAAGCGATCCCCTTCCACTCGACACAGAACCCCCCTACGCCACGCCTTAGCCGAGAGAACAGCTTCTTCCGATCCTTTGGAGACGGCGCCACAAACCCCCGCAATTTCGAAACCTACCCGGAGTGCGAATTTGTCTGTAGCGAAATCAAGATGGACTTCGGCACCTCGCTGTCAATGCCCAAGAAAGCTGACATCCCAACCTTCGTGCTATACGAAAACGACAAATGCCTACGGCTAAGCCTACGGGCGGCCTACCAAGCAGACGTCCTCCACACCGCCATCAACGCTCTATGCGAGAAGCTGTCGTCCGATAATACTCCAGAAGAGCTCAAGAACTTGCCGTCCCTAATTTTCCAAGTCTTCCAGAAAGCTAACTTCGCCACCTACCACGCCATGAACTGGGCGACGAGAGCGCTGTTCAATAACACCCTCCTCCTCCGCGACATCGCCCTGTCGTCGGCAAACAACCTGAACTTCTCCACACGACATCGTCTCAGAAACCGACCAATCCACGAGTCTGAAACTCTCTTCCGAGGATTAATCCTGACACTTGCTCCTCATCTTGACGTCTCGAAGAAACCAAGGCCGCAAAAACAATCCATGCCCTCGAACTGCCAGTTCTCAAGGAACAAACAAGCCAACCCCCGCCGACGACTGACACAAAAACTCGGCATCATCCTCCAGCCGCCCGGACGCTACTGCCGCTTCTCAACAACAAAGTCTGCAGCCCTTTCGTACCGACGCTCCTCGCCCCCGACTCTGCCAACGCTCCCAGCAGAAGCGTGTTGCTACCCCCGACCGAAGGAGCCGAATCTCATCTCCCGGGGATAGAAGAATGCACCGAAAAAATCAACAATGACGCCCTGCACCTAGCTGGTCTCCCGGTCGGGGCCAGACTACGCCATTTTTTCCCGGCCTGGCAAGAATTAACCAGTGGTCGAGGGGGAGCAATACGTGGCAAGACGCGGGCTTTGGAATTTGCTAGTTTTCAAAATTTTAAAAGAAACTACTCTCGCGCCGGAAGTTAAAGCAGCTTACGCGGCCATGTTAAAAAATACTAACGCTATTTATCAGAACAACGACCCAAAAACTAACAAACCCAAATCTAATCGTAGCGCGAAGTACAGGACTGTTATCGCTCCGATTTGGGAAGACATGAAGAAAACAGGGGCGGGTATGGTTTAAAAAGCGAGTAGTAGAGTCGATTATACATATTATGATAATCCTAATGATTTGATTAAAAGACTCAGGCTTTTGTACAAATCTAGTTTAGCCGGTCACGACGGGCATAGAAACGAGATGGTCGACATTTTATCAGAAATGCAGCAAAGACAAATCACAACTGCTCGGGAAAAAAGGGTGGTAACAAAGAACCATGGAATCAAAAAATATCAAGATGAGGTACTGCGTCAAATGTAAACGTCAAACTTCTAACGGGCCCGAGCCGTCCGTTATTATCACCGCAAAAAATAACAGGCTGATGCAACTCGTAGATAAGTTACCTCTAGAAATGCATTTGCGGGGCTACCAATACTGCGGTCCGGGAGCTAAACTTGAAAAAAGATTGGCTCGAGGAGACCCGGGAATTAATAAACTAGACGAAGCGTGCAAAGAACACGACATCGCTTACTCCGAGAGCTCGGACTTAAAGGATCGGCACGCCGCCGATGAAGTCCTAATTTCCAAAGCTCAAAGAGTGAGAGATGATCCTTCTCTGGTGTGGAGGGAAAACTTAAGTTCGGAATGAGAAATAAAAAAAATGGACCAACTCGTAAAAGAACTTCACAAACCAATCCAAAAAAATTTTCCGAGACGGAAAATGATTGTACTGAGCCTAAACGATCTATGGCAGGCTGACTTGGTCGAAATGATACCGTACGCTAACCTAAATAAAGGGTTTAACTACTTACTAACCTGCATTAATGTTATGTCCAAGTTTGCTTGGGCCATTCCCATTAAATCTAAATCTGGCGTAGATGTTACCGAAGCTTTCAGGAAAATATTCGCGGGAGTGACACCCCCTAAAAATTTACAAGTCGATTTAGGTACTGAGTTCTACAATAAAGACTTCAAAGCCCTACTTAAGCGTCATAACATCAACATGTACTCTACGTACTCTGAGAAGAAAGCGAGCGTGGTAGAACGTTTCAACAGAACCCTAAAAACTCGAATGTGGAAAAGATTCACTAGGCAGGGGACTTACAAGTGGACGCACATTATCGACGATTTAGTTTCCAATTACAATGACATGGTTCATTCTGCCATAAAACTTAAACCGAGGGAAGTAACCAAACGTTACGAACCGTTGTTGAGACGAACTAGTACTAAACGGTTGTTGAACAAACCCAAGTTTGCTGTAGGAAATAAAGTCAGGATTTCTAAGGTTAAGAAAATTTTCGATAAGGGGTATTTGCAAAATTTTACCAACGAAGTTTTCACGGTCCGCAAAGTGCAAAAAACTCAGCCGGTTACTTATCTTTTGAAAGACGAGTCGGGTGAACTGGTGCTCGGAGGTTTTTATGAACCGGAACTTCAAAAAACTGATTCCCGATTTATTCTTAGTAGAACAAGTATTACGTAAAAAGAAAGGAAAAGATGGAAAAATGCTGTACTTCGTTAAATGGAAGGGCTGTGACTCCAAGTACAACGGACGGACAACATTAGCAATCTTAAATAAATATGTTCTTTCCGTGTAAAAATATTTCGATGCAATAAACATTAAAAAAAATTATTTTCTTCCCTTTCCTTCCTCAATTTTTTTTCTTCCCTTCCTCAACTTTTTTTCCTTAATAATAAAAAGAGATAAATATTTTAGTCTCACAATGGATAAGAAAACTTTCACGTGTGTGTACTGCGCTAGCATTTTCCCATCACAAGCCGAGCTGTGGGAACATCTACGGTTCCATCACCCATTTGATGCGGAAGAATGTACTTGTTTCCACGACAAGCTACCTGACTTTCTCAAGAGTCGGTTACCCCCATCTCGAGATGAAGGATTGGGTCACCGGCAATACGAGATGCCCCTAGTGGGAGAATGTGTCTTCGGCGATCCACTTCAATTCCTGCTATCTACACGTGTGGCACTGCAAGCGATGCTAGAAGTTTGTTTGTGGCAACTTGTAAATTGCAAAGCCCAGATCAGCTTGGGCATAGAGTTTGCCAGGGACGGAGCATTCATTCAAGTGGGATTCTGGTCGAGATATTCTGAAATACACAATCCCAACGACATTCCCGCTCTGCTGGACGAGGCCTTTGAAAAAATCCAAAAATCCATCGATGCTTTCGCCGAGCGGGGCAGCGGCTGGGTTATATCTCGCATCCATAACCTATTAATCAGAGAGTCGCGGTATAAGCCACTGCGAGCATCGTCGTACATCCCTCATTCAAAAGCGCTCGCTGGCAAGAAGAATGCGATAGTGAACACCAAAATTTAGACTATCACAAATGTTTTCTGTATTCCGTACTGGCCGCGGGTTTGCAATTGGACACGTCGACCCGGAAGATTACCACGAGTTTGAGGATATGCTCGATACTTTCCGCGCTGTTCTACCCTACTAATATCGCCCAAATCGACAAGTTTGAAAAGGAGAACGATCTTTCGATCAATATCATTGGTTATAGCCACGAAGAGGAGTTACACCCGCTTCGCGTCTCTAAAAACTTGGACGGACTTCCGATTGACCTTCTCTATCTGTATGACGACGACGACGATGATTCAGAAACCTTAAACACTCATTACTGTGCCATTACTGATATAGCTGATTTTCTACGTTATCGAGGTTCAGGCTCCCATGCCAAATACTATTGTAGGAACTGTTTCGCCGGTTTCGGAGGAGAATGGATGCTCCTGGCCCATAAGAAAGAATGTGTCAAAATTAACCCCGTTCAAGCTCTTAGATTCAAGAAGCTAGGAGAAAACTCTCTTGCATTCAAGCACTTTAGCCATCAAAATCCCTTCCCTCACATCATATAAGCCGATTTTGAATGCCTCCTTCGCCCCCGTTCAAACCGCTCAACCGGATGCTTCGACTAGTTCAACCACCGAAATCCATCAACACCTTCTTGCAGTTTCGGCTACGTCTTGGTGGAACACGACGGGAAGATTATACGTCGCACGTACCACTTAGGAGAAGACTCGGTCGATGTATTTTATAAATGTATGGAAGAAGAAGCTCGATATTACGCGAACCTGCTGAAAAATGCAAAACCCCTCCACCTCACCCCGTCTGAAGAACCGATTTCAAGAATGCTCCCGTTTGTCATTATTGTGGGAAAGCCTTCAAAAAGTGCTACTAGAAAGCAAATATTGACGGGGAAGTACGCCTCGTCGACGATAAAGTGAGGGATCATTGCCACATCACCGGGAAATACAGAGGAGCTGCTCATCCAAACTGTAACCTAACCGCTCGAGAAAAAAAACCATTCCCATCGTGTTCCACGGCCTGGAAGGGTACGACATGCACCTTCTAGTACCCGCAGTCTACAAGTTTCCGGGCCGGGTAGATGTTATCGCTCGCAACACCGAGAGGTTTCAGACCATAACAATTAAGGATGACGTCAGCAAGATAAACCTTCGTTTTATAGATACCGTCAACTTCTTAAACGCTTCTCTGGATACTCTGGTAAAGAACCTCAGGAACGACAATAGCAGCTTCCCCATCCTCGAGGCAGCGTTAGACTCTGGATTGAAATCTGCATGGTTTACGGAGGAAACCACCCAGGAAAGGACGCTGAACCTTTTAACGCAGAAGGGCGTTTACCCGTACGAATACATAAGCGACATGTCCGTTTTCGACGAAGAAGAACTGCCGTCGAGACACTCGTTCTACTCCCGGTTGAAAGACGGGATGTTGGCGGGAGACGAGTACGTGCGGGCCCTTAACCTCTGGCTGAGAATGAAATCAAAGGTATTCCGAACCTACCATGAGATATACCAAATGACGGACGTTTTCCTGCTCGCCGACGTCTTTCAAGATTTCCGAAAATTATGCCTCGAAAACAACAACCTGGACCCATGTTATTACATCTCCACTCCAGTATTCAGCTGGGCAGCTCTCCTTAGGATGCAGGAGCCCGAATTGGAGCTATTCACGCACACCGAGAAGCACAATCTTATATCTTCCGGCACCAGAGGAGGAGTTTTGTTCGTCGCAAAGAGGCGTTCGAAAGCCAATAACAAGTACCTTCCTCTTTACGTCTCTAGCAAACCGTCCCTATACATAATGGACTGGGATATGAACAACCTCTACGGTTTGGCCATGTGCGCTCATCTCCCCTACGACAAGTTCCGCTACCTAACCAGGGAGGAGATCAGAAATTTGGACGTAGACACTGTACCGGATGATGCCTACGTGGGGTATATACTTGAAGTCGACCTCGAGTACCCCCAAAGAGTTGCACGACGTGCACAATGATTATCCACTAGCTCCAGAGAAGATCGATATTGGAAAGGAGCCGATTTCCCCTTTTTCTCTGAATGTGGTGGAAGATTTGAACCACAAGATCAAGTCCTCTTCCAACACAAAACTCGTCTCGAACCTTCTACACAACAGGAACTTGAAATTCTACCGCCGGCACGGACTAGTACTTCGACGTATCAGAAGACTCTTAGCTTTTAACCAAAAACCGTGGATGAAATCCTACATCGAGTTCAACACCGCAAAAAGGCAAGAAGCGACTGCTCCTTTCGCCAAAGACTACTTCAAATTGCCGAATAATTTGGTGTTTGGAAAAACCATGGAGAATAAGCAAAGTCGCCTCGACGTGAAGCTCTGTACCGACGAGAAAACGGCGCTGAAATACACCTCCCAACCGCACGCCGAATCCTTCAAAATCCTTAACAAAAACCTGGTGCAACTCAATCGCCGCGTTCCTAGCGCGCTTTGCGATCTTCCGACCTACTCCGGATTTACCATACTGGAACTCTCCAAACTCTTCATGTTCGAATTCCATTACGAGTACATTCGGCCAAAGTACGAAGACCACGCTAAACTCCTTTTCACGGACACGGACAGCCTCTGCTACGAAATCGAAACGGAGGACATTTACCGAGACATGCTCGCTGACAAAGACCATTTCGACACTAGCAACTACCAGTCGAATCATCCCCTCTTCTCCAGCACAAACAAACAAGTATTGGGGAAAATGAAAGACGAAATGGGCGGCGTCCCCATCTTAGAGTTCATCGGACTCAGGTCAAAAATGTACTCGATTAAACCTCTGAAAAAAGAGAATATCAAGAAGGCCAAGGGCATCCAAAGCTCGTTCGTGAAGAAACATTTGAGCTTCGGCGACTACGAAGTGGCCCTAAACTCCGAAGCACCTCCGCAAAAGGAAAGCTGGGCCAAGATTTCCAGCGTCAGCACCGTCAGAATATCGAAATCCCTCCTCTCGCCGTACGACAAGAGGTTCATCTTGGAAAATGGAGAACACACTCTAGCTATCGGCCACTACGACTCGGGCACGTGGAATGAATACGAGGACGATTTCGACTCGGATGTAGACGTGATGAGCGACGAGGAGGGAGAGGAAAAATTGTACCTCCAGTTGGAAGAGCAAGAAGCGCAAATACTGACCGAAGCAAAAATAGCCGAGGAGAACGAAAAGGCCAACCGCAGGTTTGCTGCATTGGAGAACCGCCGGAAAAAGTTGGAGGATTTTGAGGCGTGGAAGAAGGAGATTAGAAAGAAAGACGCTATCAACAAGAAAAAAGCTCGCGCACTTGAAACAGAGGTGCGGAGGGAAACTAGGTTAAAGAAAAATGTCACTAGTAAAAGAAAAGCTCAAGCTCAAGAAACGGAGGAGCAAAGTGTGGCTAGACTAGAGAAAAAAGCTGCTAGTAGAAGAAAAGCTCAAGCTCAAGAAACGGAGGAGGAAAGAGTGGCTAGACTAGAGAAAAAAGCCGCTAGTAAAAGAAAAATTCTAGAAAACGAAAGAGAATGAAAGAAAAATTAGATTGGAAAAAAGACGAGCTTGTGAGACCAGATTATGATAATCTCCGAGCCACGTGGATTAGTCCTACCACGTTTAAAAAAGAAACGTGCCTACCTCCTAGGTGGTGTGGATCCAATTTTGAGACCCTCGTAATTTGAGAATTCTCACAATGCAAAAGTTCAAAAAGCATTCCCCAAAATATTGCTAATTCGTCATTTTCAAGCCTCGAAGCATTTTAAATTTATCACAGTAAGAAAGCTCAAAGAGGACTCGCACGACCCCTCCAGTTTTGGGAACCCCCAAAATATTGCTAATTCGTCATTTTTTACAGTTTGAAGCACTCGAGAGCTTTTTAAAGTAATCACAATGTGAAAGCTCAGAGCATTCGCACGACCCTTATAGTTTTGGGAACCCCCAAAATGCTGCTAATTCGTGATTTTTTCGCTTTGAACGTTTTTTAGAGTTCTTACAACGTGAATGTCCCAAAAGCATTAGCACTGCCCCCTCAGATGACATCACTTCCGGTCACGTGACTTTCCCCGCTCGGCACATTTAGTTAGCAAAAGGACACTGGGTGACCTCGACCCATCTTGGCTATGACTGCACTTCCAGTATGTAAAAAACTAACAAAAAGCACCCCTCCTCCAGATTGACGAAATCCTGCCCGCTGGAGCGATTTTTTTTGGGGGGTCTATTTTTGCAAAATTCCCGCGCGGGAAGCAATTTTGTTTGAGGGTACATGTGGCAGGAGGCAGCAAATTGCCAACCTCCTCTAGATCGATGAAAACGGAAAAAAAAGCCAGCACCCTCCTCCAGATCTTCAAAAAATCGCGTGCGGGAAGCAATTTTTTTTGAGTCTATTTAATCAATCACAGACCCTTCCTCCAGACTGACGAAAAAAAGGTGCCAAATTTCACTCCCCACCCTTCTCCAGATCAACAAAACGGCAAAAAAGCACCCTCCTCCAGATCGACGAAATGGGGAAAAAAACCTTCTCCAGATCGACAAAAAATCGCGCGCGGGAAGCGATTTTTTTGAACGGTCCATTATGCGAAAAGTCCTCATATCGCAAATCCCCACTCGCAAAACCCCCTTCTCCAGCACTTTTCCCCTTTCTCCAGATCGACAAAACGGAA
>JAHWFP010035505.1:6919-17117 GCA_023313725.1 Lithobius niger
TTTGTGATTTTCAGGTAAGAAGCTGGCATAAGCATGGGATTGGGAAATTGGGAGATTTTCTCCCCTCACTACAAACAAAACCACTGCAATGAATGTGATAATAAATTAGTTGGTAAATATCGCAGAAAAGGACATGGATTGGATGGATTTTCTTTTTTTTATTTTTCTCAAATGATTTTATGTGAATTTTTTTTTACACATTCTGCCAAAAAGAACTGGATTAAAACGAATAAGGGAAATAAGACAATTTAGACAGGGAACGTTAATAGCACAATTGGGTCTATTGGGTTTTTCCAAAAAAAACAAAGAAAAAAAAAATTAAGTGGTTGATTTGGACACTGACAAATTTTTCTATAAAAATTTATTTTATCATGGATTAAGCTGGATTCTTTAACCTTTAGATAGGAAATCAGATTGATTTTTTTAGACTATGGGAGGTTAGGTCCGATGGGTCATAGGTCAGGATGGGCCTAGGCTTCAAGAGCTAAGCCAAGAGATTCGCCTCCATCATAGCGGCGATTCTCTTGCGCGGGGATCGGCAACAGAGGAGATCCTGTGGATTGCCGGCTGTCCCAGAGAACTGCCTCGACAATAGCGGCGTTCTCTGCAGCAGGCATTGAGCACGGGTGGCGACTTGGCTTAAATGCCGGGTCGCGAGCATGTTCGCCAGACAGGCGTACGCTGTCGGGCGACACATGTTTTGCCACATAACAGCAGGCGATGTAGCCTATCGCCATTGCCCTAGCAACATCGCTCTGTTAACATCGGACCATTACGGAACATTGAAATACCATTTTATTTTATTGTTAGTATAAAGCAAAATAAAAATGGTGCATGGAATTTTTCTATTTTTTTTTACATAGGTATAAATTTGGGAAAGATTAAAGATTAGGATTGGACAAGTATGGAAAAGCATAACATAGGCATATACAGTTGTGACTGGAAGAGATTTAATATTTGTAACCTTACAAAAATATACAATAATATAAATATTAAGTACATACGTAGACTGATTCAATTAATTTGTGTGTATTATACCCACGCAGGTGTGGTTAAAATCAAATATTGAATATAAGAACATGCACAAATTTAAATTAAAATTGGCTGTTAATTTTAAGCTGGAATTTTAGGATTGAAGTGAATATTGAATACTTTAATGGTTCATGGTAGATGGGTTATCGACATGTGAATGTATTTATCAGTTAAGCGCATGATTTTGCATGGGTTATGGTGAAGATTGGTCAAAGATAATATTGCATGAGGAAATTGCAATAGGTAGGAAACGAAATTGTTCGAAATTCATGGGTGCACGATGACAACTGTTTGAATTAATGTAGAAACAAATTGCGATTGTATTGTTTTAAATATGATTGCATGAAACTTGTGACTAGACTGAAGTCTAGACACAAGGTAACTTATAGTTTTTTTTCACCAGGGAATTTGCATTTGCAAAGTTAAATTATGGAATAAACAAGTCTGAAAAGAAATAGCATGATTATGCATGAAAATATTTGGCTTATAGGGAATGGAGAGTGTTGGTCTACAATGCATGAAGGTTTCAACTTCAAAATTGGTGAATGTTTCAAAACACTATGGGAAATTTCACAAATAATGCAATAAGTCAATATTGAATCACAGGGGAAAATTAAAATTGGAATTTCTTGCAGTTGGACCATGAGCCTAATTGCAAGGATAAGTTAGATGCTTGCGATTAGGCGACAGGCCTAAACGCAAGGATGAAAATGTAACTTTTGCCGTTACCATAGGACTTGTGGGAAACTTTAATTTTGGTTGTGGGATCATGGAATTGGGCATGATTAGGACTACATTTTGAATAATCAATTGGAAGAAGGAGTTAAAACATTGAATGGCGAAATTGATTTTCTTCGCTTTTGCGACTGGACCAGGTATCTAGACGCAAGTAGACTGGGTTTCAAAGGGATTAAAAATCAAATTAATTTTGGTTTAAGAACACGTTCATGGAAATTATTATTGAATTAAGGGTTATTATGAGAAAGACATGACAGATGAATAAGGGGACTTGATTTCAAATGCATTTTACTTAAAATGGGTTGAAAACTTACCTCGCTCTTTGCGGCAATCCTCGCAATGGGGAGGGCAGGGGTCAGACCCAGGGCTGTAGGTGGCAGGGTTCAGGTCCCCGAAGAGGTGTCGGGACCCAGTGCGAGCGGGAACCAAAGCAGGAACGGTTCCGGGGGCTAACAGACGAAACTGTTCTAGAAGGAGGTGCTGGGTTTCTGAGGCCAAGGCGCGGAGTTCGTAATGGGCGAAATCTTCTCCGACGTGGGCGAAGGGCAGGAAGAAGGGATAGCGCAGATGGACGCATATATGACCATTGCCCGGGTCACAGTTGCTGTAGTGCCCGAAGTAGCGCAGTTGGCGAGCAAAGATGCCTTCAGATGGTGGGGCACCAAGGGGGGCCGGAACGGGCAATCCACTGGCATTATGGAGGTTAAGGTAGAAGGCTCGGAGGATATAAGCCATCATCTCTTCGCCAGGTAAAATGGGAGGTAAATAAGGGTCCACGGTGGGAGGACGTCGGACGGCGATAGGGCTGGTCAAGTAGAATTGGCTTAGTCGGTATAGGAGTTCGGTGTTTTGGGCCTGCAGCTGTAGATAAGTGCGGAAGTTTTCCGCAAGCTGGTCGGTGCGGTTGAAGGAAGGCCGCGGGGTAACGGGAGTTGGTCGGCGGTTAGGAGCGATAATACGTTTTTTGGGGCCCATTATCTAAGAGAAGCACGCACGAGGAATAGACAGAGCAACCAAACAGTAGGAAAATACAAATTCGTATGGAAAAGCAACGGTCAAATTTTATTTTCCAAATTATTTTGGGAATTCACGTGAATGGTCAAATGATTGGGGTCAGGGGTGACGTCGGAAGGGACCATAGTCGAAACTGTCACCTCCCGAAACCGAAACTACCAATACTCGCAGCTCACGCATCAGTCAGTTGTAAATAAGCTGTCAAAACGGCAGTAGGGTGATCCCACCCACTCTCTGACATAGAGACCGAAGTAGAGCAAGGGGTATCCTTTGTGGCGCCGCATCCGTGTCGCATCCCCTCTGTTGACAAAAATAACCCTTGCAAGACCTTGGTGACCTTAAAATTACGGTCATGCGAGACAAAAACTGTGGCTGTGGCCACTTTCTAAGCTTTCTTAAAAACACCCTCTTGCCGGAAAATAAATCCGGCAGACAGAAAATACTAGATGGAAATAAATAAAACATGCACACAGAAATTGGGGAAATGTAATTTTATTAAAATTTATTACAGGACAGTGGACATAAGGCTAGGTGTAGCCTAAAATTGTTGAATAATTGAATTGTTCATGATATAAGAACTGTTGTAATTTTTTTTTCTTCCTGTGAATTGAATTGATTGCAGAAGTGAGATAAAGACGAGGGCGCACAGATGGCCAGAGAGTGGAAATGGCTGATGGAAAGGCATATGTGGGGAGAAATAAATGGAACATGGATGGATTAAAAGATAAGTGAAATTGACAGAAATCGCCTATTCAGGTGATGTTAATCCATGCGCATGTTCTTTTACGATACAAGGGGAGCACAAATGGGAAACCCCCTTTCCTCCCCCCCCACACTGGAGGTTGGAACTGGTTGTCGATGTCAGTGGCCGGAATGGTAAACACCACATACATGATCGGTAATGGGGATTAATCATGTATACCTTTACGTTAGTTTTCAACCTGATTTAAAAGTGGCCGGAATGGTAAACGCCACATAAATGATTGGTAATGAGGCGTAATCATGTATAGATGTAACGTTGTAAAAAAAAAAATAGGACTTTTGGAATGTAATTTTAAAATACATGACATGTTTGTGTAATTTATGTGTGAATGAGACCACACGACTTTTCCCACACGTTGGCTTTAGCTACAAGAGTGGATGCGAGGGGGAGGTGGCCGCATCCACATGTTCCAAATATTTTGTGCTTTCAAACTTAGTTGGCTATGACTGTACGAATGATACCGGCAGGGCATAGAGGTACCATGATACAAATTAAATTGACTGGACAGGGGTGGTCCAGTCAAGGATAACACTATGACTAATTGCAGACTTAAACAGGTAATTTGGGGACGTTTAAAATGACACTTGAATTAAAGAAACATTAGTACGAAGAACACACAAGTACACACACGAGAAACTAGGGCAGGGTCCCTTGGGATACAAGCACGGGATTGTTCAAATTAAAGTACGAAATTAAAATTTAGTACACCTTACAGAACAGTTTAGATGGAAAATAAAAAGGAAAAATAATTGCATGAACTTAGTTGGGGACATGAACTTTCTGTTTTCAAATGCATGTTACTCTCCTTCTCTGTAATACAGTGTGATATAGAGTTAGGAGGGTTGGTGATGTGAGGTATAGAATCGCAGTTCGATTTGCGAGACTAATCGGGAATCGAACAATTTTGACATGAATGTGCGATTGATTTAGGAAGTTGCCGCTTTTTATGCTCATACAAAATTGTTCATCAACGGTCGGGTTGGCGACTTGCATCGTAGGACCGTCGTTCACTGCCCTTGCATAAAGGACGGAGGACAGGCCGTGAGAAGGTCTAAGGCGGCATTATAGGGCACCCTGGGAAAGGAACACATACTAACATTTCTTTATTTTGAAAATTGATAAAGTGCATTACGTTATCCTGAATTTTCGGGGTTGTGCCAAACAAACAAAATGCTTGTCGTGAGAATCATGCAAGAAAATTAATGGATTGGAAGATTTTAAGCAATCACGGTCATTCACGAGGACGCAAATTGTTGTAGTATGCAGATTCAAATATGACGAATATTCTAAATTAAAATGGAAGGATAATGGTGAAGTTGGGGAACTGACTAAACTCAGCTGTAATTGTGTAAAAGTGGATTTGTGACGTGCATCACTGCCAAGGGCAGGGGGTGAGAAAGATCCTCATGGCCGAAAATTAGAATGTGGAACAGAAATTTGGAAAACTGTCTGGATATAAGACGTCTCAAAAGAGCACGATTCACGTGGGATTAGGGTTGAAGGAGATTCAAAAAAATAAAACGAAATGAATTTGATTTGGGAATAAAATCAGGACATTTATGAAAAATGGCACAAAAACGAAAATTCAAGGACAACATGTGGATTTTATATGGAAATCACATGGTTGTTTTGTTTGATTTCAGCATAAAATTGGTTCATGTGATGAAAATACGTGGTGGTATCTTCAAATTGGTCGGGGATAGCAATTTGAAAGCGTTACCAGAAACAAGACAAGTTCTTAATAGCAGGAGCGAAGATTCCAGGGAATTGAGTACTACAGATGTGTGATTTGATATGTGTGTGAATGGATAAATTTGGTAATTTTAATAAACCATATGAAAGAATGAAATTTAATAAAGTTCAAATTGATGAGGAATTATGAAATTTTAAGCCATGAGCTGTACATGATCTTAAAATTGATGTTGTTCAAGAATGAAATTGCTTGGGAAATTGCTGGAAAATAGAATTGATTATTATTCAAAATGAGGTAAATTAAATTGCATGAATAATTAAGCAGTTGGAATGAAAATGAAAATTTTGAAAAGGATGTAACAAAGTTGTGGTTTGGAAAGTTGTGAAGAAATGTGACGTCTGGAAGTGGTTGTAATATGTGAAGAATGAATGGATGAAACTAATGGAATGTTATTAAATTTTGTAGATTGGCAGGGAGTTGCTCGAAATTGTAAAGAGACAATCTTGATTTTATATAATTTGCATGAGCATGAAATTATGAAAGAAATGTGAATATAACTAAAATGGATCAAAATGAATTGCAAGGCAGTCTTTCAGGGAAATAAATTATTGTAGGAGAAAACTTGAAAATTTTAAATAAGTAACATCAGAAATTTTAATTGGGAAAATTAAAGTGGTTAGGATTAAAAGTCACAAAATCGCATAATTTTAAGCACGGGCCACTGATGTTGAGGCTTTTACTACGATTCTCGGTAGAGGTTTTCCCGGCATCCGAGCCAATTAGGAAAATTAACTCGAAGGGCTTGCTTCGGGGTGGTCTTTGTAACTATTGTGCGTGGGGTGACTTGGATTCAAATCTTAAAAGATTGGAATAAACTTCAGAATTCCGTTAGGGAATACTGAAATTTGATTTTTGTGGGTCGGGGATATTGTTATGGAAATGAGTACATAAATTAATAAATTATTATATTAATTATGATATTAATTAAGTTATTAATAGAGTCATATTTAAGGCAGTTATTAATTATTGACATTTAAAAACATATGGAATGATTTAATAGATGGAAATAATTATGGGCATAAATATTAAAAGCATAACAAAACGTGGAGTGAAAGAAAGTATTGCAATTCTTAAATAAGGAAGCTTGAAAGCATTCAGGTAAATGGTTGACACACTCTAAATTATCAGAAGCATTGACATATAAGGAAAATTTATAAGAAGCAGCAGTTTAGCTTCAGTTGGCAGTATCAGCATTCAGTTAGTCAAATTACTAGAACGAACAATTAACTTGCCTAAATGGGAAGAGTTCTAGAGAACTCAAGACATATCTGGATGGTTGTATTTCGAAACACGAATTCGGGGAATTAGAACAGAGCAAAAGACACAAAAAGAGACGAGACGATCTCTCTCTTGTGCGGCAGTTTCGAGCGAGTAAGGTTCTCCTTCCGTTGGTCCGATCAGCTGTGTTCAGGGTTGTTGGGTGGCGAGCGACTTGGTTTCTCTGCAAGACGCGAGCCGGATTTGTAGCAGATGAGTATAATCGAAGTGTTATTGATTGCTTTTATTTAAGCAAGCAGGAATCAACGTGAATATTAATTTAATAGGATCGAACTTGATTTTAATACCGTTTGGCCATTATTTAAAATAACGTAGGTGTCGATTGAGTTAAGGTTAGAGTGAGGGAACTCTAGGTTTAGGTGTCAACCCTTTATCGGTGCTAAATTTAAATACTCGACAAGTAGTTGGTTGTGTGATTAAGTGCAGACCTTTTGAACTATTTGTTGTAGTGATTATTCTAAACAGTAAAGAAGGAGGTTAGCTGTCTATGGTTGTTGTGTGATTTATTATACATTTATTGACACAGTGTAACAAATACATCCTGACATATTATGGCTTATATTGCAGTATTGCTGGAATAGTAACCCATAACACTACGCAAAATCTGCACGAAGTAGAGATGCTGGCTGTCAAAAATCGTTAACTTTCGATTTTTTTGGTAGTTTCGATTTGCCATAAGAATAAGAATACTGAAAAGAGTTAACTTTGATATTACCTTTCATTCATTTCATTAATTTCATTATTAAATTTTGTTTTAATTTTCTTTTAGTGCTGTATTTGTTTGTTTTCGCCTGTGTTTACCAAATCATTGCTTTATTATCCTTCAGTGGAAGCGTTTTCAGCGCTTCTGTTGCCAGGAATGGGTAATCGATGAGCGGTCGTTGCTGAATTCGTTGCTTGAATCACCGACATCACACCTCCTCCTAGAATCACAGTGGTGTCGAAGTAAGCCACGCCTAACGTGAAAAGTTTGGAAATTTTTTCAAGTAGTATTGATTTATTAGCCTAGGCTGTAGCAAGAAATTTTGCCGAGTAGACATTTAAATTGTTGGTGATTTATTGAGACTGCAAGTGGATTTTGTGCGGATTTTAGTAGCTTTTGAAGTTTATTTTTAAAAGGAAGTTGTGAGTCTTGATTCCTGGTTGCAGCTGATTGTTTGTGTTGATTTGAAATTGATTTGTGTTGGATTGTGTTGAGTTGTTTACATTTGGGGGATGTTAGGGAGTGTTGCATACTAATTGGGAATATCAATTTAGTGTTAGATTGAAAGTAGATTGCCGGTTGAAAATATTGTGGAAATTATTGGTAAAAGTGTGACACGGTAGGTAGAAATTTTTGAGGGAAAGTGCAGTGTTGTGTTAGAATAATTGGTGTGTTGGTGGAAATTATTTACAACGGAAAGTTAATATCGTTGATTGGGAGTTAAATCGGGCCGACAGTTTTAAAATTTTTCGTTGGGCTTTAATAATACGTTTTGGATTTCATAATGCCTAGAGCAAGAGGTAGAGCGACTCGAAGCGCGGTTAAACGTTCATCGAGAGGGAGGTTAATTACCAAACCTTTAAATAGGGCAGATTTTGTAGATTTGAGCCAGATTTCGACCAGCACGCCAAAGAATTCACGAATAAGGGTTCCGGTAATTGAATCCGATTCAGAAAATGAGGACTTTACTGATCGGGAACGCGACGGCACACCTCCTCCGGCTTGGAGTAGGCTGCGGTCACGTTCGCCGGCTCGTAGAGGAACGGGTGATAATGCTGTCAGAGGTAGGCGACAAACGAGAGGGCCAACTGTTCCAAGGAATTCTGCTCAGAGCATGGATGTAACTTTGCATGAATCATGTAATAATGGGTCCAATTCGACGCCGGGGAATTTTAATGGGGAAATTTTGAGGGAAATTCTGTCAACTACTTTGGAGCAAACAATTCCGAATGCTGTTTCAGCGTGCATGCAAGCTAGCGGGGAAATACATAATAGATCGTTTCAGAGGGTTACACAAGTGCAAATGGACATGTTTGATAAAGTGAATGATAGGATAGATTCAATGCAAACTAGAAATAATGTAGGGGATAGACGACTTTGGGAGGAGCTGCGCGCGTCCAAAAAGGCGATCACAGTGTTTAAAGGGGATGAGTCGTTGGATGTGTTTACATTTTCTTTAATGGTTGAAAATTTGAGAACTTTGGATAAAACCATTAAGGATTCTGAATTAGTTGCAGTAGCTTGTAGCAAATGTTCTGGGGAAGTAGCAAAATTTTTAGCAATGAACCCGCAAGTAGCAACTTCAGAAAGTTGGGAAAGTTTCAAGGAAATTTTAGTTGATAGGTTTGGGTGTGCGGGCGAAAGTATCACTTTGTCCAAATTTTTCACTACTCGTATAGAAAAAGGGGAGACGCTCGAGAAATTTTCAGGGAGATTAGAAGCTATGGCATCTGCAATTTGGAGAATTAAACCGGGGGATAACGAAAGGGAAAAGGATCATAAAATGAAGACTAAGGACGAAAGCTTGCGTAGTGTTTTTCATCATGGCATTCCGCCTGAATTAGAAGGGCACATTACTTCGGCTAAGGCTAAATCTTTCCGTGAGATGTATAACGAGGCCATTTTAAAACGCGCAGTTTTGGAAGGTATGGCCGCAGAAAGGAGCACGGGTGTCGAAATATCGGGCAAAACAGGGAGCAGTGTTAAGCCAGGGGAATTGGGCGCAAATAACTTGGCCATAGGAACCTTGGTGGATAAGATAGAAAGGTTAGAAAAGAATGTTAACAAACTTTCTTCAGTGAAATCGGGGGGTTAATGATATTAGAGTAAATGCAGTTCGTCTGAACCAGGGGGACGGTCGTTCTTGTTACAAATGTTTGGGAATCGGGCATTTAAAAAGGGATTGCCGTACAAAACCGGAAAATATTGCGGCAACCCGACAAAGAAATCTGGCGAGAAATGGTAATGGGGGCCAGTTGGCGGGCCAAAGTGGCAACAATTTTAGAAGTAACAGAGGTACAAGGGTAGAGGTAATTTTAGAGGTGGTCGTGGAAATAAATCCAACGGAAATTATGGTAATGATGGTTACAGGGACAATTCACAGTTTAACGGGGGATATAAACAAAGTTATGGGAACAACAATAATGGTGGTGGCAATACTGGTGGTGGTCAGAGACAAAATCAAAATAATAATGGCACCCAGCAGTATCGCTACCAACAGCAACAGCAAAATTCTGGGCAAAATTACAATAATGGATTTCAGAAAAATCAGGTATCGGCAGTGCAGTTAAGTGGAAATAATGGGGAAAATTATCAAGGGGGTGATCAGTCAAAAAACGGGTTGATAGCCTAGATAGCAGGAATCTAGGGCTACAGGGCAAGCAGCAAGAAGATTTAAATCATTCATGTGAGATAAATGTCAGTGCTGTTCAGGCCGTAATTCCTGCCAAATCATCAATCAGTAGAAAGAAAGTGGACTCGATCGGATTAAATTGTGTGCGTGTATTTTCATGTGTACAGGCAGAGGCATTATTCACAAAATTGTATTCGGATGCCGATTGGCATCAACAAAAGCTATCTCTGCCAGATAGAACGCTAGCACTACCACGTTTGGCTTCTTATTTTGGTAAAATTCCGT
>JAHWFP010035506.1:3076-14597 GCA_023313725.1 Lithobius niger
TCATTGTATGGGAAGATGTAACTGGTTCACGACATAACTTCATCCAAAAATACAGATGGGGAAAGATCATTTTCCCATTGACAGAACGAGGTGGAAAGATACGTGATGTTACGCGCACAAATCGGCTGCATTCTAACTGTGAAGTACTCTTAAGTAAAAGCAGTGTAATGAGGTACTAGGCCTAATTTAAGGGTGTTAGAATAAACATTTGCGGCCACTGATGGGCACAATTTAAGATGAGTGGACTTGAGTCAATCATGATTTGACATCAAGTCAGTTCAGTTCAATTGCTAGTACATTTTGATTGAATTGATCTGAATGGCATTGGTTCTGAAATTCATGACTCAGGTGTAATTCCAAACAATTCCTTGCCAAGTGAGCCAGTTTTATTTCATATCCATGTTCTTTTATTTACTACTGGAAATCTATTCCAATCAATTTTTTTTCCTTTCTCATTCAAACAAATCAATTCTAATTACTTTTCTTCCGATTCAGAAAATATTTTGAATCGATTTCATTCACTTCCAACCAATTCAAGGAGCGTAAATAGCCTTCGGACAAATTTCGCGGAAATGTACAAAATTCAGTGCCATGAATTTGGACGAATTTGATAGACTTGAAGCTAAAATAGGGAGGAATTAGCCATAAGGAGCTCACAATCAATGCTTACACTAAAGCAAAATCATCAAATGACCAAAAGGGGTGATATCATATCATACACAAAACCCCATAAAGTAAAGGGACCCATCAAGTTTTTGCCATTGAAAGTAGTGATATCAGAGCCAAAATGGCTTCTCACCACAAACTTGGTGGCAGCCATTTTGGCTCTGATATTACTACTTTCTATAGCAAAACCTTGATGGATCCCTTTGCCCGTATGGGGTTTTTGTATCATTAAATGTACAATTCAGGTCTGTCAAATCAAGTTAAAACGACATATTTCAATTCAAACTGAAATCAGATCACGTCAAGGTTGACCTAGTGCTATTCCAATGAATGCCTTTGCCATTCAAGTAAGTGTGTACGTTCCATGGTCTGAATTGATGGCTATCAAGTCTATTCCTACTAAGCCGATTTAGAATTTCGATGACTACGCAAGTCAAGTTAGATTCAAGACAATGGAATTAGATTGTTAATGAAATTATTTTCATCGTCCAGATTAAATCAAGTCCGCTAATAACCCTAAGGTTGAATTGATTTAAGTCAATTATTCCAGCTGGAATTGGCTGCATCTATCACCAGTTTGAGTAATTCTTGTCTGATTCTTTTGTAGCTCCTGACATTACCAGGAACGATGGCATCTACGCTTGCTACTTTACCCGCTTTAAAGGTAAAGGCCGTTACTCAGTCACAGCTCAAGTCACCGATGATGGCAAGGCTTCAATACGAGAAGTAGGATTTACTGGATCACGTTCCATGCCTATCATAAATGGTAAGTAGGCGGACAATAGTAGTAAAACTGTGTTATTAACAGGTTAAAATAGAAATGTTTTGCCGTTGCACAAGAATGTACGTAAAGTCGTAATAAAAAGCCAGAGAAGTACACAACACAGTTTTACTGGTATTTCGACATCAATTTTTTTAATATCTGCGATGCCATATAACTTAAACGGTATACAGTTCTAAATTTCCACCTCAGAAAACGTCCTCCATTGGCATTCCTCTAACGCAGGAGATGCTTTCGTGGCATAAGAGTGTACTGTTGAAAGGGAGGAACAGCAGACACTTCTGTTTCCTTCCTCTTAACACTCATATGTTTTACCACGAAAGCATCCAGCTTCTACGTTACTTACTAAATGGTGGTTAGATGCCGAATAACGACTGCTGCAGTGGTGGCATTCTATACCAATTTTAATCTGGGGATGGCGTTGCAAATTAATATAATTAGTGGATAAATATCAGTATTTGTCTTTAATTGTCTGTGCATGTGGCTTTTTCCTATGTACAAATTTATAGCGTACATGATTACATAAGCACATACGTAGCTGTAGAGTTACTGCTAATTGATAAGTTAAAAGTTATGGACTAAAATTTGGCCTAGACTACATAAGAAAGCCAAAATACAACACGATTGGGAAGAGCCTCTGCATCTCACTGAAACCCAGCCAAAATCTAAAATTGTAAAGTAAAAGAATAAATCATAAATTACATAAGTCCCTTTCCTCTTCTTTGTGCACACAGAATTTCAGGCAAAGAGAAATATAACCGAAAAGGCAACGGGCTCATTTGAGAGATCGTCGAGCAGTGGCGCCTTTGATATAAAGGTAGACATAGATGAGGACAAGAGTGATAATTTCCCGCCAAGTCGTGTGGCTGATTTACAAGTCGTTTCCATCAGTGAAGACAAATCCACTGTGACATTCAATTGGACAGCACCGGGAGATGACTTTGACTATGGCACAGGTTAGTGATAAATCTGCATAATTATCTAGATCATAATTATCTAGCTAGAACTTCACGATACCCTTGACATAGATTTCCACGTATGATTTCCACGTAGATTTCCACATTGCCATTTAAATCTTCTATAGAAATATTATTCATCATACATTGTTTCAATACGACATATTTTAACATTTAGTACATAAAAATCACTGTTCTTACTCGCATGCAGATTCATACGTAAATGCTCAAATTCAATAAATGCTACCCTAAAGTCCACGGGGAGTCCAGTAGATCTCACCCTGCATATGACTTCGTGTTACATTGGCGGATTTCTTTAATTACTTGTACGTTAAGAATAAATAGAATAAAAGCGTGTTACTCCACTAGCCTGTTGCAAGATAATAGAATATAATTACAATTTCATAATGGCGACGAAGCCCATAATGTAAAGCTATCAATACTACAGAAATGAACTGTCTGCATTGCAACTGAAAATACCAATTCAAGGGTGTCAAATTCATTGACTCTTGGGGTTACGTAAAATACAGATCATCCATAATTTAGAAGTGCAAGGATGCTGCCGGGAGTACCAGCTTTTTTCAAATTTTTTCACATTCCCACTTTTAATTTTTTTCACATTTTTCACATACCCGTTTTTTATTTTTTCACACTTTTCTCATACCTGTTTTTTTATTTTTTCATATTTTTCACGCACCTACTTTCATTTTCGAATCACTATTTCTTCTTTTTCATATATTACCAGTTTCACATTTCTTTAATAAACATTTTTCTTTTCCAGTAACCATTGTAATTCACCTGTAATTTCACTCAAGAGAGCGAAAGCAAATTTAAAGCGTCTCCGCCCGTAAACCAACCAATTTTCTTTTGTGTGGTCTAACCACAGGCATGCCAACGTAATTCCATGCCCAAAATTAGGGCGGATGATTTGATTGTTTTTAATTCGTTTGTGCGTTTTGCCTTTTTTTCGCACCAACACTCGTATTTTTCACATTTTTTCACATTTTTCACATTTTTCACATATTATTTTGCCACTAGCAAATTTTCACAATTTTCACATTTTTTCACACTGGCAGCATCCCTGGAAGTGGTCATAAATATTTCACACTGACATCAGGGTAACATCATAATTTCCGTCAATATCCTTCCTTTACCAACTATGGAATAATGGGTCTTAGGCTTCATTAGCGCAATAAGTAATACAGAATGTTAGATAAGGGACAGAGTTAACAGCTAGCCCATTTTCCCCCTACACACTTTGGAGTACAGGAAATTGTCGAATTAACATCCTTTGCAACTGTTACGGTTATGTCTGGGTGGGAGTGCAACAGTAGTACGTTGGCAGTCCACTGCATGCCACTGCATGTAATTAGGCCTATGTTGGGGAGATTAGGGCCTATATTTGAGTGATTAGGCCTATGATTTTCATTGGTAAATATATACTAAAAATTACTTTGTTACATAGGAATGCTACACATTGTTCAGTGTGTGAAGGAATCTTTCCCTAGAAAATCAGTGTGCAAAATCTCTGGTGTGAAAATCACTGGCTCAGCAATTGGCAGAAATAGGGTAATTCTCTCCCTAGCGTTGTTATACAAGTGGTTCCTTCAGTCCCTAATTTTCCCAAACCTATCCAACCTTTGGTAATTATGATCCTGGATGGTGCTGCGTGTTGTTAGACCTACGTTGGTGTAATTAGGACCTATATTTGAGTAATTAGGCCTATTATTTGGATTGGCGAATATTTAGTAAGAATTACTTTGGTACCTAGGAAGCCCACACAGTTCTCAGTGTGAAAAGTAATATTCCCTAGAATATCACAGTGCAGAAAATCTCTGGTGGGAAATCACTGGTTCAGCAATTGGCAGAAATAGGGTAATTCTCTCCCTAGCGTGGTTATACAAGTGGTTCCTCCAGTCTCTAATTTTCCCAAACCTATCCAACATTTGGTAATTATGATTCTGGATGGTGCCGCGTGTAGTTAGACCTACGTTGGTGTAATTAGGACCTATATTTGAGTAATTAGGCCTATTATTTGGATTGGCGAATACTAAGTAAGAATTACTTTGGTACCTAGGAAGCCCACACAGTTCTCAGTGTGAAAAGTAATATTCCCTAGAATATCACAGTGCAGAAAATCTCTGGTGGGAAATCACTGGTTCAGCAATAATATTGGCTGAACTAGGGTAATTCTCTCCCTAGCATGCTTAAACAAGTGGTTCCTTTAGTCACAAATTCTCTCAAACCTATTCAACTATTGGTAATGACGATAACACTATTTGCTTTAAAGCGAGAATGAATTTTCATAAATGTAGTGGAATGCGAAGCCGATACAGCTTGTTTCAAAATTCTGACTTCATCCCAATACTTTTGCCCAATTGGTGTAGGAAAATGAAACTTTGGGATTCGTCATTGACAAAAGGAATGCACCCGTTGGTGGAATTTAAATTCCCGGGGTCCATTACCATGCACTGGCAGGATGGAAAACGGAAGAGAACAAACACTCAAAAAAATACACAACACAGAACACAACATTTGGTGCAATCATTTAGGTTTGCTAGCCTCGATCAGAAAACAATTACCGGATATGTTCTCCTTCTTTTTAGTCCTTTTGAATAATATGCCATTCGACCCTACCTACCCCAGGCGCACTTTGGAAATTTATTTTCTTCATTTTGTAATGACGATTCCCAAAATTTCATTCTCCTACATCAATTTGGCAAAACGTTATTGGAGCAACATCAGACTTTTGAGATACCCTGTAAACACTCAAAACAAAAATTCATACTTTTTAACCTTATGAAGTAAATTATGCCTTACGGAAATTTATTAGCGGAAGTCCGTCCACTTCATTTGTTTGTCCGAAACTAAATTTCTTTGTATTGTTTATTTTTTAATTGTTTACCATCTAGCCACCAGATACGAGTTCCGCTATTCATCTAACAGGACGTTTCTTCAGAGCCACTTCGATAGCACCTCAAGTTTGGATATTGACATGATCCCGCTTCCTTCGGGCAGCATAGAATCCTTCACAACTTCTAATCTGACAATAAATACTACATTGTTCATTGCCATGATAGCATGGGACAAGAGCCATAATCCATCAAAGATGTCCAACATTGTTATTGTGGAAAAATTCGTCATTCCTGAGGCAAGCACATCTACTGTTACTCCTTCTACTGTTACTCTAGAGGAACAGACATCTACTGTCACTCCAGAGGAACACACATCTACTGTCACTCCATCTACTGTCATTCCAGACAAACACATATCAACTGTTACTATACCTACTGTTACTCCAGAGGAACACACATCTACTGTCACTCCATCTACTGTCATTCCAGACAAACACACATCAACTGTTACTATACCTACTGTCACTCCAGAGGAACGCACATCTACTGTCACTCCAGAGGAAAACAATTCTACTGTCACTACAGAGGTAAACAATTCTACTGCCATTGTAGCGAGGAAAAAATCTAGTGGGGAAGGTAACGACCTTGTTGTCATTATAGTTGGTGGTGTCCTTGGTGCCTTTGTTGTAGTAGTCGCTGTTGCAGCAGGAATTTTCTTCTACCGAAGAAAGCATGTCGGAGCACTAGTGGTGTAGAAAATGCATTGGCAAACTGAATTTGAACTCGTTCACTTACGAAATCTTGGACCAAATAATTATAAGATAATGTCACTGAAGTGATACACCAATGACCTTCCAAAGAGTGGCAGGAATCGAGTCTCATCCCTGGCTGTATCATGTTGCTACTGATGCAACTGGTTATGTATTAGTGCTATAAGAAGAGGAATGTAGATATTTAATTAGAAAAAAGTGTTGACATTTATGGTGTAAATAGATAAATTAAACGATCAAAACAAACAAAAATAAGAAACATAAACAAGTTGATGCTGCTGATATTTAAACCATATAGTTCTCGAATAACCAGGGAAAGATCGCTGACAATTTCCACTAATCATTAATACTACTCCACTGATTAGAACTTCCAAGGTGGCAAATTGCTTTGACTGTGTTTTATTGAGTTGCGTATTCATTTTTGCATATATCTGAACATATTTGCACAAAGTATTATATTTGCAGTGAGTTTAGTTTTAAAGCGTGCTTTTTCCCTCTGCAAACAGAGATTTGGTTTGGAAAATGGTAAAATATTACTGTTATGTTAATGTCAGCACTCCGTATTTGGAAGGCATTATATACAGGGTTCATCCAGTTTCTACTTTTTCCTTAGTTCCAACTTTTTTGGAAAAAATTCTATTTTCCTACACTTTTGGAAACACTCCTTATTTTCCTACTTTTTTTGGGGAAAATTCCCTACCTTTCCTGAAACATTCTTTAGTTTCCAGCAATTTCCCCATATTCGGACTTTTGGTTCCCTACTTTTTTAAGTATTTTTTTTCTGTTCTTCATTGCCAGCTGCTAAAAAAATTAAGACTGGACCTGCAGTTCGTTATTTTATTTATCATTCAAGAATTTATAGAATTTATTACTTCTAACTTTATTGAAAAAAAAAAGTTTTAAAATTCCATTTTTAGCTACTTTTTGCCAGAAAAATTTCTTGTTTATGATGCTACAAATTCCTTATTTCCTGCTTTTTTCTACCTAAAAGTCCAATACGACCCCTGATTGCGATACCGTATTTGCCTGAAACTACTGAATTAAATATAATAAATAGGAATAAAATACCTCGCATTGTAGTAATAATTATTGTCTAATACTTAATTTAATAGTAATTAGCCATCAATGAGTCATTTTATCATAACATGTGCTGTACACGCATCACAGGTACCTTTGTATATACCTTTGTACAATACTTTAAAATCCTGACCTATTTAATAACTTGAAATAAAAAAAATTCAGAATATTTTTGAAGTTATTTCATCAATCAGTTATTTGACACACTTTGTACAATCTTTGTTCAAATCATGACACATGTTTTAAGTAACACGGTTCAATACATAGACCGGTCAATATTTAGTTGAACCACAAAATAAAATATAGTACTTTGACACAATTTGTACAATCTTTGTTCAAGTCATGACATATGTATTAAACTGGACGGTTCAATATATAGACTGGTCAATATTTAGTTGAACCACAAAATAAAATTTAGCACTTTGACACACTTTGGACTATCTTTGTTCAAATCGTGACATATACAGGGTGATCCAACTAAAATGTTACGAGCCGATATCCTGAGAATGGCTAATGAGAGAATAATAACGATAGAAATGCAATGGTGGGTGGGGGGCGTTTACACGAGAAAAAAGGAATGACCTTGAATTGGTATTTCAAGGTCATCCTCGAGCTATCTTCTAACCAAGATACGATACGGCAAAAAAGTAAATTAGAAAGTTGGACGCAAGGAGACAATGTGACCAACAACAAAAAACAGATTCAAAATCGGGTAATAAATAAAATAGTTACGATGATGTTTAAAAGCTAACTCTGAACATGCTGGCTGCACTGCGTTGAAGCCAACGTCTGCGGTGAAGCCAACTACTACTAAAAACTGGACGGTTCAATATATAGACTGGTTAATATTTAGTTGAACCACAAAATAAAATGTAGTTCTTTGACACACTTTGTACAATCTTTGTTCAAATCATGGCATCTATACACTACAGTATATACAAACTGGACGGTTCAATATATAGTTGAACCAAAAATAAAATATAGTTCTTTGACACACTTTGTACAATCTTTGTTCAAATCATGACATATATATTAAATCGGACGGTTCAATATATAGACTGGTCAATATTTAGTAGAATCAAAAAATAATATATAGTTCTTTGACAAACTTTGTATAATCTTTGTTCAAATCATCACATCGTAAAATCGCCAAATGGCGTTTACAGTCCGCCTTGCTCTGGATGACTTGGAAGCAACAGTCAAAATCTTCAATCACATTCGAATTTCCGGTAGTGATATTCACAGTAGCGTGAGATGACAATGCTGTGAACTGCATACGTATGGTTGACTGTGTTTAAAATCAAAGCTTCTTTAAGAAAAGGCGTACTAGCATTACCTTTGACAACGCGCCGAAAAAATCAAAACAACTAAAGACGCAGTAGATTTGGTTCTCCGCACCATCTGGGGACAGACAGTGCTTCCAAATTCTCGTCAGTTTCTAAATTCTCTTCTTGGGTTCAAAATGGCACTACTTACCAAACTCCTCTTACGTTTGTACTAAAACTTACGTTGTTGGCATTTCTGGCAAATTCCACTCCTGTTTTTAACCCCAAAGGGAATTAAAAATCCCTAGATCTGAAGGTAAAACCCCCTATTAACATTGATTACGTTATTTGAAACGCACTGTTGAGTTTGCCGCGTTTTGGTTGCAGATTCGAAAGGTTCTAATGGCTGACGGGGCAATAAATAGCAAGCGTCACGAGACAAACTACCCCAGAAGGACCACTTTGGACGAGTTTGGATTGATGGTTTTTGAAGACGTTTTACAGCTGCATCCGTAGTCTGGTACCTAGAGAGATTGTTACGGGTTGGCCAGGGATAAGTGCAGAAGGATTGCTTTGAAAAAACAAACGTGCACATCCTTTCATGTGCTCGTAATCGTCCGTGATCAGTTTTGCGATCCGAGTGAGATTGCAACATGTCGTCACTCGGTGGTACTCCGTTGGTTCTACCACGATTAAATAAAAATGGCTGGATGCAGGGGCGCATCATATTGCAAAATACTGATGGGGTGAGAAAACTAAAATTTCCGACTGGATACTGTTTTTGTCTGAAACTGTAAATCCTTTTTTTTTGTGCCTGTTTTTTTCTTTTTGCCCCCCATTGCTCGTAGTTTCATCCCGTCTCCTGTTATTTCCGACTAAGGGTGCATTTATAAATTAAAAGAAATGAGAAGTAATGCGTCACTTGGCGCACAACGCTCGTGCTGGCACCCTGCTGGAGGGTTGAGTCTGTCCACCCTTTTATGAAGACACCACACTAGAGAAGCCGCCGCTACTTGCTGTATCGTTTATAAATTTTGAACGCGTGACCTTACTAATGATACTGGCTGCCACTTCGATCTAATTAGCAGTTTCACAACTTCATGCTTCTACAGCGGCAAGATTCGATGTAATTTGGGTCAAGGTCACTGTAACTGTATTTGATCATTTATTTTGAGCATTCAACCTTTTAACACCCCACCTTTTCCATTCTTGTACAGTCGATGAAATCCGTTGATGCCGCCATTTTCCTATCCCAGCATACAACAACTAAGCGTGCGAGCGTCGCTTGGCGCTCACCGATCAAAGTCCAGTAGATATTCGCGTGACGCTCGAAAACACCAACACGTAAGCATTGCTTCGCCTGATTTATACACGCTCGCGCTTAAGCGGCGAGCATCGAAAAGGCTCTTCTTTCAAGCGTCGAGCGTCACGCGTACGCGACGAAATCGGCTTTATAAACACGCCCTAAACCCCTTTTTCTCCAATGCAGACTTTGGTTTGGAGGTTTCGCTCTTCCACTTCCCATCCACAACCCCGCCTTCCCCCACAATAGTAAGAATTTTTCTTTGTTGAAATTTGCGCAGTCTGCGGTTGAGCTGCAATCTATGGAACGATCAACGGCGAAAAAGTGGTGCATTAGCTTGCGACAATAACCGCAGCAGTGACAGAATCAGATTCTTAATGCAGCCAGTTATGCCCAGCCTTAATTCATTCCTAAAACGTTATCCCTTGGTCTTAGACTTGCGATAGTAGTGATTTATAATGCAATACATCTTTCATTTCTCGTGATTAACAATCGGTAGCGCCCTAATAAGATAGCATATCACATCACATCGCCAAGATAAGATGTAGGTGGCTCTATTCTCTGAGTGAATTATAGGTATGTTGATTAACTGCAAGATTATAAATGATTTGGCACGAGGAGCGAAAAGCAGGCTGTATCCACAAATCCAACTGAGGTTTGCGTACTTTTCTCTTCAAGAGACAGTTTGTTGAGGACCACCGTCAAACAAGGACCTGTCATCTGGAACTAAAATTCACGTTTAAACACTAAAATATTGCAACTAAGGACCAGTATTATGGCAATGAGAAAGTCCAAGCCGTGTGTTCAAAAAGTAGTTCTCACCATCCTTGGTTTGTTTTTCTTCATCCACTTGGGAACGGCAACGAATAATGATATCAGTATTACAAACAATGGCTACGAAGGAATCGTTATTGCGTTTGCATCACACATTACCCCCGACGTTGGGGAGCCCCTGATCGATAGTATTAAGGTAAGTTCGTTTGTGTCTGCCTTAAGTATTGGGAAGGTAAATTCCACTGACAGTCCCTATTTTCTTTGTTTTTTTTTGCCCCTCAACTCTTTACTGCCCATGCCGAACTAGATGCTTTTTTTTTTGTTTTTTCCCCTTAATCCTTTACTGCCCGTACCGAACTAGATGCTTTTTTTTATTTTCCTTGTTTGTTTTTGCCCCTCAACTCTTTGCTGCCCATGACGAACTAGATGCTTTTAAAAAAAATTTCTTTGTTTTTTTTGGCCTCTTTATTCTTTACTGCCCATGCCAAACTAGATGTTTTTAAAAATGTCCTTTTTATTTTGCCTTTTTACTGCCCATCCCAAACTAGATGCTTTTAAAAATTTTCTTTGTTTTTTGCCCCTTAACCCTTTACTGCCCATGCCTAACTATAGATGTTTTTTTAAATTTTAATTGTTTTTTTACCCCTTAACTCTTTACTGCCCATGCGAACTAGATGCTTTTTAAAAATTTTCTTTGGTTTTTTTTTGCCTCTTCACTCTTTACTGCCCACGCCGAACTATAGAAGCTTAAAAATTTTTTTTTTGCAGCTTTACTCTATACTGCCCATGCCGAACTAAATGCTTTTTAAGCATTTTCTTTGTTTTTTGTGCCTCTTTACTCTTTACTGCCCATGCCGAAGTAGATGCTTTTTTAAATGTTTTTTTTTGCCTCTTTACTCTTTACTGACCATGCCGAACTAGATGCTTTTTAAACATTTTCTTTATTTTTTTTGCCCCTCTACGCTTTACTGGTCATGCCAAACTAGATGCTTTTTAAACATTTTCTTTATTTTTTTGCCCCTCTACACTTTACTGGTCATGCCGAACTAGATGCTTTTTAAACATTTTCTTCAT
>JAHWFP010035506.1:15724-36741 GCA_023313725.1 Lithobius niger
CTCTTGAAAGTTTACATCCTTCCTTTCACCTTCCTTTTCCCCATCACCTGCGTATACGATGAAGCTCTTGGAAGTTTACATCCCGCTTCTCACCTTCCTTTACCCCATCACTAATGTTCATTGGGCAGGTAAGTGCCATACTCCTCTCGTGTCCTCTCGTGTCATTTTCATTCTGCATTCAGCAATGCTCAGTTTTTTCTACTTACAGCTTGGGTTGGTTTATTAAGTTATCACAAATTTAACATATTGCGTATTTTGAGTGTGAACCTAGCCTTGATCTCCTTATTGTCGTAAACTGCTTGGGATCTTCAATCCAGATTTCCTTGGGGTCTAATACGAACGCCTGACACAAGGTTGAAAAATACTTTTTTTTCCAGCTTTGTGGTAGTTCCCTGTGGGTATCCAAAGGCCGGAACCCTACCACTAAGCCATACTTTCGCGGCCATATCAACATGATACGGCTTTGGCCTTTGGTTCTCAAAGGTCATGGGTTCAATTTGTTCTCAGGTAGTCGGACATTTGCATCGAAAAGGCCGGGGAGAATAGGTGTTAATCTGGATTGAAATGAGGAGCAGCATCTACGGGAAAAAAGCCAGAAGTTGGCTTAATGGGTTAAAGAAGCTGGGGAAAGAAATACGAGGACATACAGGAAGAAATGAACAGAGGAGGACAATATCTGTTGGACGAGAGCCAGACGAAATAATGAGACTGGAGGAGAGGAGGACGAGAACCTAGGTGAAGAATTGAAAGGAGGGGCAGCATCTATGAAAATCGAACAAAAAGTTTCTTCTCACGGATAATGGAGCTGTTGGGTGATTGGGTAATCTTTTTTGAAAATATGTTTGTATTAAATGAGTATGAACGAAATTTGCAGAGTGACAATGTAGGATGGTGTGATTAGGTATCAATAAAATCACATGAATTATTACATACCTCCAGTAAAATAATTAAACTCTGGAGAACGATGAACTAAATTTATTATTCATTTATTGTTTTACAGGAAAAACCCTCGTTCATGAGTGGGCCCATTTTCGGTACGGGATCTTCAATGAGTTTGGCGAACCTGACATCGATCCCATGTTTTCCCTGTTTTATCCCAATGAATTTGGGGAATTTGAACCTAACGCTTGTACCAATGGAGACGTCGAAGGCACAAAGCAGTAAGATCTTTTTTGGCATTTGGCAGAATGTGTTAACACAAGTTTGCTTATTAAAATTTGATCGGTTTGAAAGTTGCTAAAAGAAAAGTTGGTGTAGTGGTGTAATCATTGTTGTGAAATGTGGACATTTTAACTGAGGATTCAACTTTTTGATGAATGTTTTTCTAAGAATTGTATACAGCTGAAAATAATACGGATTTATGCTCTTTCTACCGTAATTCTGCAATTGCAACCCCACAGTTCTAACCCGGCCACTTTTATTTCTTTGTAAAAGTTACGGAGTTTTTAATGGTGCGTGGAAAATAATTTGCAGAAAAATGCCACGAGAAATATTCAAGGGAAAAAAATCAAATGGAAAATAACGCACAATGAGCTAAGGAAAAAATAAATCAGCAGAAGTAAAAGGTAACGGTAAAAAAAAAAAGAAATTAACAGCTCAAGAAAATAAAAATACATACACTAAAAAAGCAGTGTACGAAACATGTAGAAAATAAATACGTGGGAAATAAGGACATATGAAAAAACTAAATAACTAACATATTGCATTTTTTTTTGTCATTCTTGTTTGTCATGTTGTTGTTTATTATAGGTCAGTCAGTTCAGATGCCTTACCTTGAATTTCAGTGACCTAGGAAGCTTTTCCCGGGAAATTACTTCTATAATGGTGTTTTTTTCAGGTATTTTTCCATGTTTTTTCCTGCAGTTTTTTTCCCAGGAATTTATTGTTTCCTCAGGCGCTTTTTTTTCTGGGGAAGTATTTTCCGGCTTTTATTTCCTGAGGCTCTTGACCTTTGGATTTTTTCCTTGGCTTTTATCTTTGGCTTTTTTTTTTTTAAACCGTTGCTTTTATCCTCAAGATCTCTTATCCTACAGTCAGCACCCCATGTGTGGCAGGAGTAACAAATTTGCCGAAAACAAAACAACCCCATCCGGCAGAAAATGACGTGTTTTTATCTTCTTAGCTACATTCCAGCATTTATTCTTTAGAGGAAGAAATTATCTTCTTTACGTTCAAAGTTTTTCGAATGAAAATGTGTTCATTAATTTTTTTTTTAAGAAATAATGTTTAAATAATTAATGCCTGGCTTTTGATAATTTCTTGTCCACATGGTACAATAAGTTTTTTTTTTAAATCTTGCTTAAATAAAATATTTTTATGTTTCGTAGGGATTTAGATAACGGTGTGGCATGTGACGGAGATGAGGAAGGCTGCGCTTTTTTACCCGACTTGGAAAGAAACGAAGACATCACGTCTTCTCTTGGTTCGTTCCATTTCCTGAAAAATGTACGTCTCTTACACAATCAAGTATTTATATCCTGTTTCCGCTTGCAAACATTACATTACGATGTGTAAACAATTAAGCGTGTTGAGATGCACATTTACCCTCTGTGCACTGGTGTGAACTTTTGAAAAAATTGTCCGTTTCTAGCTGAAGTACGCCTATTGTAGCACCGTCTGGTATACCCTTCGGTTGCAGATATTGACCATTTCGAATCGGTCCAGGGGCGATTTACTAAATCCCTGATCTTGGCTGTAAAACATTTCCTATATGTCGCAGGTGCACACTCAAGTTAACCACTCAGATCCAATATCTCTTTGACTACCCGGGCTCAAGCATAGCCTCATCGCACCCAGGAAAAGAAGTTCTGTGCAACAGAATTCGTACTCATGTTGTTTGTGGCACGTAAAATATAAGGAATTTCCTAGCAAAATTAGCCTTCCCCGTCCCGAGATAAACTTAGTAATTGAAAAAGCATCGTTGTCGAATATTCTTTTCTTCACAGTGGAGAAGCTAGGAACTATTTTTGAAGGGTGCCCAATCAAAAAAAAAAGGCTAGGAGGTCTGAGGGAGCACTGTTACCTCCCTGATTCGGGGTTCGGGTTGCGGCTCCAGTAGCTGAAGCATTTAACAGTATATCACTGCATATCTAGCTTCTAGAGTCTGTTTCACATTTTTCGAGAAGTATATCACTGCCTATATAGCTTCTGAAGTCTGTTTCACATTTTTTCGAGAAGAATATTGAGCATTATGGCATGACTAAATTCCATTTTGGGGGTCCTGACCCCTTGCTCCCCATTCACTGTCCCGCTGTCTTAGGTCGACGCTGGATCAATCCGATATTGTTAGTCAGTATTGCACAAAACCTAACGTAGTCCTATCACCGGACGCCATACTGAAAACCAAGCGTATGATGACGTAATTTACCCATTAGACCTGTCCTAATATACCCAACAGCATCGTTAACGAATCATCAGTTAGGTGTTTCAAACATGTGAAAATACATGTGTCTCGTTTTCAGTTTTGCTAAGCTGATCCAGGCATTCCCTCTGAAACCTATACTGGCTTTCAAATGTTTATTTACAAGTTCATTTGAAATGATCCTGGATTTTAAAATTTAACATTGCTAGGTTTTTTTAAAACTATTCATTTAACAATTTAAAGTTTCTGTCGGCCAATTACGCATCATGCTTCATACCTGGCCAGATGTGTACACAAGTAATAAATAATATATATGTATATGTATATGTACATATATATGTGTATGTGTATGTGTGTGTGCGTATATGTATATATATATATATATATATATATATATATATATGTATATTTCTAGAAATCGAAATCTTGATTGCATGCTTATAACCAAACTAATAAATAACTACTATTAAATTAGCAGTCACTGCACCACTGATTGCGAGCGAAATTGAGGTCTGAGTACCTTGAAATCTAACCTTTATTTGTACGCACATAACACTTCTAATAAAAAACTACAAAAAAACTAATAATTTTTGTTGTTTTGTTTTGTGTTTAGGATTATCGAGTGTTGCTAAAGATTGAGATGCTCACATAAAATTACCGTTCAACTTTGCTTTGCATGGCGTGATTAAGTAGATGTCTAATTTCATTTATTTTCTCGATTTCGCAGGTTGACAGTTTCTGTGACGATGACGAATCCCATTACCACAATCCTCAAGCACCCAACAAACACAATTTACTGTGTGAGACTCAAAGCACGTGGAGCGTCATCTTGCAAAGTCCAGACTTTCAAGGAAATAAGTTGGTTTTATTCCGTACCATTTTTTTACTACTATAGGGGATAAAAAGTGGACGTGCTCGAGAAAGAAATGGAGTGGGTCTTCGGGTTAATAGGTTTTCGGGTCAATAGGTCACTATTTTCGTGTGGGTCAATGTGTCATAGGCAGTACATATGCTAGACTAGTTTTTTTTAACTTTAGAGACCCCCCCCCCCCATTGACCCGGTGACCCAGAGACCAACTGACCCGGAATTATCCAATGACCCGGAATAACCCTCTGGTTCCAGAAGACCCAGCGACCCAGAATGGCCTTATAACACAGAGTGACCCTATGACGCAGAATGTCCCACTGGTTCCAAATGACCCACTTACCCCTGAATAAACTCAAGTAAACTGAATTTTAATTCAGTGCTTACATTAAGGAAATAAACGCACTGTTTTAGTATTAATGTCAATTAATTTACGATGTGAATTACGATGTGTAAAACGACCTAACATTTTTATTTTTTATCTGTATGTTTGTGTTTAACAGGCATAGGTTACTATAATGGGAAACTTGTCAATCCAATTAGTAGCTGATCATTCAGTTTTTTTGGTTCACTATTTCAATCTTGATTAGTATGTAATTTCGATCCATTGGCCCAACCTGAACCGGTTGATGCATCTGGTTCATATTAGGCAAATCAAGGGACATCCCACCGATGTCTGCCCTACCAAAAGTCTAAGTTGGAAAATAACAGGAAGCGGAACGAAACTACCACAAAAATGGGGATAAAAAGATAAGAACGGTTCCAATATCAAAGCCAAAAAAAAAGGGACCTGTCAAAAATTTTAGGTTCACACAGACTCAAAATTTCTTCGTAAATATGCCCCTAAGTAAGTCGGTCAGTCCGAGTAAGTGGGTCACTGATCCTAATGATCATTCTCCAACAGTGGATCGATACTGGTCATTGGTCAATGGTCCAGTCCGGTTCAGTTGGCGTTTTGGTTGAGTGGGTCGTTTTGGTCATTGGCTCAGTAGGTCAACCCGGCTCAATCAGTGAGTCGTCAGTGGCTCAATCCAAGTCGAGGGTCTCAGGGTCATAAAAATCAGTTGGTCACCGGACCACTGAGTCAAAAACGTAATCCAGTTCATCTTCGTGATGATCCTGCATAAGAAAAGATACCTAGTTAAAGATCGGTAGCCGGCACGATGTTACAAAAGGAAGTTGGGGAAAAGCGCAGTGGTGAGCAAGGCCTCTCCCTTTTCCAACATTTTTTCTTTATTTTTTCACTAGAAAGCTCAGCATTTATTTCTGAGTAAATAGCATAACGAGCTAGGATGTTGAGGTTAGTTTTTGAGCTAAGAGATCTGTGACCTTCGCATTAGTTTCAACGAACCAGCTTCAAAATAAAGAATGTTTCCAAGGATTCATTCTCAAAATTTGCATTCAAATGAAACACTTGCAATACAAGTAAAAGTATAAATTCAAGGGAGCTATATTCATAGAGCAGCTCAACTAGAAAATATGTCTGAAAGCTTGAGAACCCAGCTGAACAGGTGACTGTTCGTAGTTTGTGTAGCGATGATCCCTTATAATTATAGTCTACTATTTTAGTCGGCTTAACTACGATGCAGCTAATAGGTCAAATGATACCAGGTTTTATACCCCATCCTCTCCCGTTTACTTTAGCACTACCACTACGACTAGAAATGTCGAAATAATCGTAAAATTTTCTCTGCGTCCTTGTGGGAGTATTGGGGGAAATCGTGCCCCTGTCTTGACTTTATTGAAAAAAAAAAGAAAGAAAGTATTTTCGTTAGGCAAACTGTTTGTGGGCATCAGTGTTTCATTTTGCGTTGCTAATATATGTATTTTCATTTCTGATTACTTCACTCGCAGCAACCTTCCTAATCCAAATATCCAAAATGTGGTTCCAACATTTCGAATTGTTCAGCAGATGGCAGCCACCTACTCACTTGTACTGGATATTTCAACTAGCATGGAGGACGTAAGTGTTAAATCCACCTAAAACCAAAACTGGTATAAGATAAGCTGCCAGGTTTCCAAAAAGGGTCGTCCTTTGGAAGTAGTGATATAATTCATCCAGGTAAAGGCCGCCAATCTTACTAGCCACGTTAATCGCATCGTTGGAAAGTTAAATGAAAACTAGGACAGCGCTACTCGCTTTTTCATTTAACGTCCACAGTATTCTTCGAGACGATTAACTTAGTTAATATGATTAACCTTGGTGGCCTTTCTCTGGATGAATGATGTCACTACTTTCAAAGGCTGATCTTTTTTGGAAACTTGGCGGCTTCTCGTATATAAGTTGAAGCCAACAATGCGAACAGCAAGGGATAGTAAGAGGGAGCAGCAGTTAGTGGTAGCTGTTCACAATGTTTGCTCTATTTTGTTTCTTTGTTTACTACTAATATTAACAGCTAATTACGTTTATTTATATGTCATTCTTGTAAATCTACATGCATTTTAGACATTAAAATATTGAGATGATGACAGCATACAGGTTAAAATCTGTGTCCAAACATTTGTTTTGAAAAAGCATTGAGATTTTTCTAGATTTTTCCCTCAATCTTCGTTTATTCAGTTAAATATCTTAATAAAAAGAATCGTGCCATCTTAAGTTTTAAATGTACAATATTACTGATTTCCTATTTCTTTTCTAGACTGGTGAAGGTGGAAAAACCCCTCGCCGCCAAATCCTGTACGACACCGTCAAACGCTGGCTCCAAGAAGAAGTCACTTTAGGATCGGCAGTCGGAATCATAACCTTTTCAACCAATTCGCTGATTGCATATAAAATTCGCCAAATCGAAACCGAAGCAATTCGGCAGGAAATAATAAGTCATATTCCAAACAAGGCGATGGGTTCAACAGCTATCGGCAAGGGACTCAAATCAGCTATCAAGGTAAGTATGGATAAGAGGTAGCATAATGCAGAACACACCCTGCTAATCAGCTGACTACGACTACATCACTGTTTCCTCTGGATACACTGACACTGCGTGTATATCTAAATTCCAACTCAACTCTATGCTAGTAATTATTGTGTGCGCGGCGTATCTTTAGTCCTGCAGTAGTTTATGAGCAGCTACGTCTTCCTGGAGGGGGCGGCTTTAATCAACGGCCGCCATTGTTTTTGTAACCATCTTGGATATCAACAAGGCACTCTGCTACCAAAAACGTACAATCGATTATCTGTGTTCGTTCTCGGGAGAACTGAACATAGGATGCGGACATTATAGATGCTTAAACTTAAAACTTGAGTACATTTAGGACATCACTGATTTGAGTGATCTGCAGCGAGCACTCTTGAAACTGGATCTTTGACCCCAGGGAGAATTGTGTAGGTTGAAGTTGGATCTTGTTCATACTTTCAAAGTTTTTCACGTGGTTTCGTGAAGGAGGATTTGCCTATTTTCGACCTTAGCATGGTACGCTCCACTTAGGGATCCCTCATTTAAAGTTACAGTCTCTGCCTCCAAGTGGTAGAATAAATAATTTTTTTTTTACCATGATAGTGACTCCAGCTTGGAACTTCCTTCCAGAGTATACGCTTTCTACCCGTTTCGCTGCTTACTTCAGATGTGTATTAGGCAAGCTTCAATTAACTAAATTTCTGAAGAAACCCATTTTTATTTTTTCCTAAAGTCTTAAAAACTACCAGCATTCTTGACCAGGCATCTGTGTTTTCTTTGCCATTGCTAAGTTTAATGCTAGTGAAACATATCCTTCCAATTTCCTTACCACTATACGTGGTTAAACTCATTTATTACTTGTTATTAATACTGTAAAAGAAGAGTAATAGGTCTTGCCTATCTTAAACTATGAGAAAAAAAAACACATCTTTCAACATTGCTTTCAGTCCGCCAGCTGGAAGTTTCCAGCAAATCACCCAGCCATACGTCACTTCTTAATTTCTGCATAGTTAACAACAAAAACGCCGCACAACATCCAAATGAAATAAAATGACAAATACGCCAAAACACTACGCCAAATAAAATTTAAATATTTAAAAATTAAAAAAAATTACATTAATTGTGAGTCGGGGAAGGTGACATGTTTACACAGTTGTTCGTTCGACACAGGCCTTTCTTATCGTCTTGGAGGTGAGGGAGATCTCTTGTTCTGTGCACACAAGATCCCCATTCTCCGTTAACTGCAGAATCCTGCACGACATAACATGCTAGAATTTCACCTAACCCACTCCTATCCAGTAAAAAAATAAAAAAAATAAAAAACTTTAAATGCAGTATCAGTGCACCACGTTAATTCAGGCTATTATTTGTACCTCACCGTGGTCATTGTGGGATGTAAGACTTTTAAGGAATTCCTAGAAAAGTTGGCCCTCTCCGCTCCGAGACAATCATCGCAGTTGAAAAGGATGGCAATACGAATATTTTTGTTATGGTCACAAGGTATTGAAACTAGGCCTATATTTGATTTGGGCTGAATTTGGTTGGTTTTGTTTTAATAACTGACTAGAGTTCCCTTGATAAAAAAAAAAAACTTGCTAGGTAAATAAAAATTCAGAGTCGATGTAATAAGCTGCCGGGCTTAGCTATTATTGAAGATGTTTAGCCATAGAGGTTCTTACCAGCCTTAGATCTCTGTCTGCTTGTCATGGCGAGTTCTTCCAATCTGCTTAGTGCGTGCTGCTGAAATTCTTTTCTGAAAAGATTAAGGATTTGGATTCAAAGTACGGAATTGAATTTATACGGAGTTCAGGCTCGATTGCAAAATAGCTTTTGATTATGAGACAAGAACTGCGAGAAAAATCTACTTACACATGAATTCGGCGGTAACAAATACCAATTGTTTTCAGCGCGTAAATCAGCCCGCCTATGATAGGAGGGCAGCGGCGACTTACAACAATTTTAGACATCGATGGCGGCGTTCCCATAAATCATAAAAAAATAAACCTGAATTAATCTCTTCATTTCTTGAAAAATATTTCCTATTTGTACACAATGCAGATCACAATGTAAAAAGAATTTGTGTTGTTATTAAAAACAAACGAAACTTCCGACTACTTCGTTACTATTGGTTGATTATTTCTATTTTAAATTTTGTAACGACATTTTGTAAGGCAATTGTTAAAGAGTGGCAGCGACGACACCGTGGAAGCGACTTTATCAGCGGCAGTGCAAGTGGCATCTTATATTTTGCCGACAGCTCCAGTATGGCGTGGCATGGCGACGCACACCTCTGGGCTGGATCGATAATTTAGCAGCAGCCACCATCTTGTGTGCTTGTGCGATTCGCGTGTAATAAAATGACGTCACTGTTGGTCAGTCATTATGCAACTGAAGCTAAGCATATTCCTAATTTTACCCACTTCCAAACCTCGCTTCCTTACTTCTTAACTTAATTTATATACACTTCGTAAACTTTGCTTGCTTGAGATTCGCTATAGGCTTTTAATTAGGCTACTGTTTAAAATTTTTTTAATCCTTTTCTGTCCTCAGGAATTACACAGATATCGTGAGGGTCCTGGAGGCATCATCATATTGGTGACTGATGGCCAAGAAGTCATAAAGCCTTTCATCGAAGACGTCATGCCTGAACTTGTGGCCAGCAAGGCCCGACTGGTGGCGATCGCTCTTCACACAAATGGAAGTTTAAACCTGGAAGTGGCTGTCAAGAAAACTGGTGGGAAAATGTTCAATATACCAGTGGGTGCTGGTACGGAGAAATTGGGAATGGCATTCTACGAGGCTTTAACATATCAAGCCAACGAATACGATCTTGCACAAAAGGTATACATTACAGACTAACTGTCTAGTCCTTTTATTAGACTAGCAGTAATCAAGGTAACAGAAAATCCATCCAAAAGTTACGACATATACCCAAAACCAAAGCTAGTAAGAGAACCACCAAGTTTTCAAAAACAGTCGGCCTTTGAAGGTAATGATATCACTCAACTAAGGAAAGGCCGCCAAGGTTAATCCTTTTAACAAGCAAACTTGACGCATTGCCCTCTTTAGTTATCTTTTGACCGGGAGTTATTATGGTTGTTTACAAACACGACGAACTAAGTGTATATGGCAGAACCACTGTATTGTGCAGCTACAGGTCCAACATGTTGTTCAGAAAAGCGAAGAAACGTAGTCAGACAAAGCAATTAAAAAAAGTGGGCAATGAGCCAAGTCTGCTGGCTAATAGGATTAACCTTGGCGGCGTTTTACTGGCTAAATGATATCACTACTTTCGAAAGCCGACCCTTTTTGGAAACTTGGCGGCTTCTCTTACACCAATTTTGATTTTGGGTGGATATCAAGCTAACAGAAGATCAGGTAAGTAGAAACTGTGGCGTCAAGCTGTTTCCCTAGTCAGCAATTTCATAATTATGTTTATTAAATATTAAAGGCACATTAATGGCGTTATGCAAGGGAGGGGGGGGGATGCGATATTGAGTTTCACAGTTTTTGACAAGGAGGAGGGGAGGTTACTGAATTTGTGAAGGACAAACGCTGACTTATTTTGTAACTAGTTTCAGAATTTTCCCGAATTGTCTCCCTCTTCATTGGTAATGAAGGCAAAGGGGGTTGCAAATGTTGTGACAAAATAGTAAGGTAGGGAGAAGGGGTTAAAAAGGGCGAAATTAGTGCGACATTATTTAGGTACGGGGTCCCTAATAAGAACTTCTCTCTCGTCGAAAGCTATTTGCTACTCTATCGTTATTTATTTACTGTGGCTTTCCAGTTTTTACAAAAAAAAACGGCATTATGTAAAAAATTAAATATGTTTAATATCTCTAATTTATAACCCATTTATATAACACAAAACTGAGTACGAGCCCCGTCCACCTTGCTCTCAATGGGGAGCAACACAATCTACATCATTAATGCCGTAAGCAAGCGAGGTATCATCATGAGGAGCAGCAACAGGAAAGCCAACTGAGGAAGAGCTTGTGGGCTACTCTTCTGCAATCCGAGTAAACATTGGGGAAAGCTTTTCAGGACAGCTTCGAGACCTCCTTGAACCTTATTTATTTCCACCAGCATGAACATGAACATGGCTGGTAGAACATAATAGAACTGATCATTAGAAAAGGGGGGGCCTTGGGGGGTGGGGGTGGTTTAAGTCACATGATGCGCTGATTTTTTCCGCCAGCATGAACATAGAAGATTATTATAGTAGTGATCATTCGAAAGTGGGATCATCAGTCGTGGGTGATTTGAGTCATGGGATGTGCTGATTGAGTGAGTGAAGCGAACTAAAATTCGCGGTTGTTAGCCAGTGGGCGCACAAATGTGAAGAAGCTGAATTCGGTCGAACATGTTCATACACATGAGGTACCTAACTAGTGTTGCAAACCGTCCATTCAACACTTCTGCTAGTTCCTAATAGTCTCCAGAAGCAATAAACCGGAAGTTACGGTTTAACACGTCAAACTGATTGAACATCCGGTTTGACGATGCTGGCTGCCAGGAAAGATCCTAGTAAGGAGCCTGCAGCTAATAAATTCTTAAATGTTGACAGAATTATTGTGTGCCTCATTGTGAGTGTGGGGAAGATCGGCTTCTACTCATTTTGGTTTAACACGCCGCTCCCACTGCCCACACTTCATTAATTTCAAATTAGTTATTACTGAAAATTAAGTTTAACTAATAAAGTGAGTGTAATTTACATGTATTTTTACCTGGGTAGGGTCTCATAATTGGGTTGGTAACCTCGACTCTTTGAAGACGGTGTATTGTCTGCGGTAGCAGTTGTATATGTTTGTGATAGACTCTTTTAACAGTTTGGAAATTTAGGATTTCTCCCATTAAAACGTTGGCGTGGGTAAACCCTATGATTGAATGGTATCTTTGTTAATGACTATATTCGGAGAAATAAAAATTATAAAACTATTTTTTGAACGTTTTCTAAGTACCATCATTTTAGCGTCTCATTTCGTGCATTTGAAACGTACATTTCACATGGAAGAACAGTTTAAATTAGCTTATGGCTTTTTTTCCTTCACATTATTTAAGCTCACATTTTATTCTGTAGCCATTATTAAAAAAGGAGGGTAAAATGGGGAAAAAATAAAGAGGGGTTGCCTATATAAGTACAGAATTTGGTGTTCTAATCCTCTCAAACGCACAGACAGCTTGGCTGCAGAAATATGTTTCAGTACACCTCTTAATATCAAATTGACTTTTTACAATTTTTTTAATGATTGCTTAGCGTGGTGAAACAGAGTGCAAGGATAAAATCAGCCACACTCAACAGTGGCAAACCCAACCAGCATACTTACTTAACCACTTTTCATATTCGCAGATTGCATCGAAGAATTTTTCCAGTACCTCGAAGAGGCTGAAGGGTAATTTTGCCATCGATGAGACAATTGGCAATGACACCACTATCGATTTCACTACTGACTTACCAGGGGACATTGCCGACATTGTCATCATTGGACCACAATTTCAATCTGGTATTGCATCAGCGGCCATAGCCGATGACAGACTTGTCAGGTTTAAATATGCATCCTTGAAGGTAATTGGTATGATTCGGAGAGATATCACAAATGATTTACAATTTGCATGATTACTCATTTAAACACAAGAGGAAGACTGTCAATTTCATGCATCGAAATCACAAAGTTTGCGCAGTTCTTCCTAAATCCCTCCCCAAACCTGTGTTTCGTTCTATTGTCCGAACTAAAACTAGACGGGATCAGAAAGAAACAAATCAGTTTATCAAACAAACCTAACGTTTTCAACCTCAATTATTTTGTGGCAGGTCGGAAAAAGTAATAAACGTCGCGTCCTAAAAGGTGATAGAAAACCACAAGCACGTAAGTCACGAATAATATTTAATTTTATGTACGTGACATGGCTTCACTGGAGGTGAGGGAAGTTTTTTACATGTGACCAAAGAACTGTGCACGAGTTGAAACTTTAGAAAGAAGCCTATTAAATACCATCAAGGATCACCGAATAATTACTCAATTTGTTCAATTTGTCACCTTCTTCATTCTTGCTCAGTCACAGGCCACACGGACGTGATCTTCACTCTATTTTTTCACTTTGTTTTCCATGAGTTAAGTAGTTTACTCCAAGAATCTAACAGATGCCAAACCTGATTAAAATGGCGGACCTTATTGTGTTTCCTTGTTTATAACTAATGGATTAGATTTGATTGAATAACGATTTCATTCACTTAAATTTGTCTTTAGGAACCACACAGATCTAGCATTCGACCTTTTGTCCTCTTCTTAACTGGCCACGAATATATGCTGCAGTGGCTGCGATAAGATTCTTTTTTTTTTCATTTTCCAACTTTATCTCATTGTGATCACATTGGTTTCATCTTGTTATATCTAGGAAGGCAACTACAATTACACCATTACAAGAAAAACTGAATCTTCAGATATTCGAGTTTCGGTCACATCCAAAGCAAGATCGAAGTCCAACAAACCAATCACAACTAGGTGCTGGGTACAGGAGGATCCAAAGGTGAGACATTTGGGGTTTTGCTGCCAATCAAAATTGCTTCGCTTGTTGAATTTAGTCGAAAGCGAATAATTTGCTTGAGAAATAGTAGTTTTGGAAGCATTGATTGATCATTTTACACTGGAGATTTGACTATATAGGCTAAACTCTAGAGACTTAACTTTGATGTAAATTTCATTATACATGGAATTTATGTATAACTAGAGGAAGCCTGTGCTATGCACGGGGCTGGCCATGAATTAAGTTCACGAACACACTTTTCCTGACACATTTCCCTGGCACTCTTCCCGATATTTTTCAGATTGAACCTGTTCGCTGACATACGTGCTCGTTCTTGATCGATCACTCCCGCCTGGCTACTGTTTCACGTGGCCGGTAGAATGGGAGAGTCCACTTGCAATGCGGGTGTGAGGAGGGGGGAAGTGATTGTATGGCCTTTTACTGTTTTTTCTTATCGGCTCTTTTCTTATCAGCTCAGCCGACATCCAGCATTATATATATAGATGGAATTTAGTATATACATATATAACTAAGTTATACTAATGGAATTCAGTATATAGTTTTATATATATTAGAGAAACTACTGTCAGATAGACATATTTTTGGAGCAGAGCGAGCTAGAAACCAATTTTTAGAAATCGTTTTTAGTGTGCGTTAATTGTAATAGCGTGATGTTGTTGTTTTTGCTTTTTAAGGAGCACGACCCCAAACTGGGTTATCTGCCCCCACGACACAATAGCGTGGATTTCGTATTTACTAACGAGTTTTACACAACTCACTTGCTGCAAGCTTCAACGAGGTCACAGATTTTGGTGGATGCCACAGTAGATTCTACAAGTTTTCCATTGGTGAAAACCCACCTTTCACACAGAACATCATTTGCAGCTAACTCACAAATTATCAGCTCCACATGTGTTGTGACTAAACAACCAGTCTCTGGGTGACTGAGTGCAAATGCCTAACGTTACTATTGTTACTGACAGCCATATACCTTCTGCAACACTGATACATTGTAATATCATCATCCTAGTCATCCAGAGTGATGGTGTTGTCATAGTGTGTGGGTCGTCTATAGCCTTTAGTCAGTGGATTTTTTTTTGTTAGTGGGTTACCCATAGTAACCATATTACAATTGTTATGGTTAAGTAGACGATCCAACGGGCATCATTTAAAACGAAAATATCTCACAACACAGGAAAAAAACCTTGTTAGCAATTCATACTCGAGACGGACCTTTCGGCTTGGATTGGGCCGTTGTAAGAAGGAACGGGAGAGTTAACTCAAGACCAACATTAGGGAGCGAAGGTAGAAAGCTAGCGGGGGGAAAGGGATTACCACTAAGCGATTTCCCTTGTCAGCTTTCTGTCTGACTTCCCGAATGAAGATTTGGAGTTGGACCCTCTCAAAGGACAGCCCCATCTGAAGGACAGCCCCATTCGAACTGTACGTAACAAATTATTTTTATTACAATTTTCCTCGTCGTTGTAGGCGTTGCATTCTGAATGCAAGTACGCACGCCAAAATAAATTTTAAACCAGCTCGTCCTATGATATGATTTAATTATTTTTCAAAATGTGCAGCCGTTAAACTAAAATAGAAATTTCACCCAATTTAAACTCTATACCATGCCAAATGCATCATCCAACACCTGTAAACAAATGCATTTTTGAATTATTACATGAAAATTAGTTTTCATCTAATACATATATTAATTATGAAAACATGTATTTCACCAGAGTGGATTCATTGTTTGAAAAGCTCAAGTTGGATCTATCACTCAGTCGATGGAAAAACCATTTTTTTTTTTCTAATTTTCAAGCTGCTGCTGCATTTCTTCCTCAGCAATTGGCGACAACGGTGATCACGGATCAAGGGCAAGAAGTACAGAACCAGTTACACTGATGGAATCTATATATATATAATTACACAAGATCCGCAACGCAGTCATCGGCAGCGCAGCAGCAATCTGCATCTGCAGCAGCTGCATACGATGCCATCTCCACCATCTACCGACGGAACGGCAAATTATAAGAGTAGCAACTAAGGCCCGCTGAGATTATAGCTGCGCCCGGAACGCAATGGACAGCAGCGCGAACATACGATGCCATCTACCGACCGAACGGCTCCAGTCCAGTTAGTATACAGTCTTGATCCTTTCAAGGTGAATCTGTCACTCAGTACGTGTAAACGACGATTTTTGAAATTTTCATAGCTGCTGCACTTCTTCCTCGGCAGCTGACGAGACTGGCGATCACAGCCCTTGATCCGTGATCACCATGTAATATTTACATTACCTTTTAAAATTAGAACTTGTTAAGTGGTCCATCGCGTATCGAAACGTCTTAAAATAAGACAAGACCCCTCGTTGCTAGTGGACTGAAAATACACTCCTGCTACTTGCTAGTTACTTAAATTTAAGGTCTGTATAGTATTGCTCCACTTTTCTTTTACGCAGAGTACGAACGCTAAACCAAAATTTGTTGTTTTGGCTGAAGTGAAACAAGGCAATAACCCAGTGGTCAATGCTGCTGTCATGGCAAAAATCGACAGACCAAACAAGGAAACCGTCTTTCTTCAGCTTCGGGACAATGGCAATGGAGGTTTGTATTATCATATAGTATTATTAATATAAAGAAGTATTTCGTGTATGTGCTGTGCTCCAAAACTGGAATGAAACTTCAGGGGTGTAGGATCGTTTCGTGAGACCCCTGGCAATATGTTGCTATGCCCCTCCACCATCAAGAGTAAAAACACCCAGTCTAGTTTTTTTTTAACAAAACTTTTTCACGTCTTTACTGAATCTTTCATTATTTAAATAAGTTCTTTAAAATAAAGATCCCTACTCCCAGATACCTATCAGCTGGGTGATAAATGACTACCCACAAAGCAAACTGTCATAAATCATAAACTAAGGCATGAACTGGGTAGAGTCGGGTCATGAATGATAATTTGTAATGACCGTTATGTAGGATGGGGTGGGTTTACTTGAACCATTTTCTTCTGGAATAGCAAAGTGGAAGACTGAGCTACTAAGGCTAAAACGGTGGTGCCAACTCCCTCCACCCGCCCACTTAAATAAAGTAAATTGAAGTATGTGTATATAAAAAAGTGGAACATATTAAGAAAAATATCCAAACGTGCTTTAAAATATTTAAGACTGGCGGCAGCCAAGATGTAAGACAGAAGAGAGTTCCAAATTCCAAAGTGGCACAACTATTTCGGCGAAAAAGCGATGCCTTACTGTCTGATGTCGAAGGTGGCTTTGTGTGTACTCATTGGTTAATCTTTTTGTCTGCAATACATATTGTACTGAAGAAAGTTGTTCACACGGACATTTTTATCCGACGTATCAGCCAATTATAATTTCTAAATGAACTTGCCTCATTTTTTATTTTCCAGCTCCCGATGTGACCCGCGATGATGGCATCTATTCACGTCACTTTAGCAAATTTTCAGGAAAAGGGAGGTATTCTGTCAGTGCTCAAGTCACCGATGACGGGAAGGCGTCCATTCAGGAAGTTGGGTTTACTGGTTCGAGATCCATGCCAATTCCTCAAGGTCAGTCTTGATAGTGTTCAATGAAGAGTTTAACTAAGCTTGACTTTTCGATATTCTGATGCTTCAGAAAACAGTTCACCACTCGGTCTCGGTTATATTCGATAAGCATTCGTTTTAGCTTTTTCAGGCTTCCTAACAGTTTGTTTTGGCTCCATCTACATTCCTGTTATCGGCTGCGTTCAAACTTGGAATGTCATGCAGCCTCCGGCATTTACAATGCATTGCCACTGGCTCTACTTGAGAGCCAACACCTAGTAAATACCGGGGCTGTGCGACATTCCAAGTTTGAAAGAAGCCAGTGACAGGAATGTAGACCGAGTCAAAACAAACCTTTAGGAAACCTGAAGAATGTCGTAGGTTTTCTCGATACTGGAGGTATCTATGTTGTGAAATTCAGCGTATAATGAGTGGTGAACTAAAGAAACGGAAATTAGCTACAAAGAAACAGATTGGCGCTAACAATGTGAACAGCAACGAATGACAAGTGAGCGGCAATTATGATGAAAAGGTTAACGTGCCATTGTGAGCCCGGGAACTTTGTGAGTCTGGGAACATTGTGAATGGTGAACTGTTTTCTGAAGTTGATTGTGCCTTGCACATTGGTCCCATTAACAATGTTTCCATCAAATTCTGGTACCTAGATACAGCACGACCCCCTAAATGCCATAGTGAAATAACTTCTGCTAAGTTTACTTTCGACTTCCAGAGCTTTTATTCAGGTCGTTGATCTCCCGATTTAAAACGTATTCCGATTCAGCAATCTCGTTGAGACTTCATGTGTTAGGAAGAAATGGGCTGCGCATTTAACACAGCTTCTCGTTGGTCGAGGTGAATCATTGCTTCTTACGGCTTTATGATTTCAATGTGGAGCTTCTAACAATAAAATTTTTCAAAAGTTGCAGAACAGTTTGCAAAGATTTGATGTATTATGCCCACACCGTTTCTACTTTGTTTTTTTCTCTTTCAGAATTTCATGGCATCAAAAATGTAACAACCAGGCAAACAGGAAAATTCGAAAGAGAAGCCGAAGGAGGAGCTTTTGCCATCGAAAACGACATCTTTGAAGAAGCCGTTGACCTGTATCCTCCCAGCCGAATCGCCGATTTGCGTGCAGTCAACATTTCCGCAGATCGGTCGTCTGTAATGTTGCAGTGGACAGCACCTGGTGACGACTTTGATTATGGAACTGGTAAGTTTTGCACCCCCTATTATTAAGGAGGTAAATCTGTGGATCTTGTAAAATCGATGATTTTTAGGGATCTACACATGGTGTTGTAGCTGAATCCTGTAGATTGATGATTTTTAGGGGCGGTCATAGGGCATGGATGGATCCTGTAGGTCAATGATATCTAGGTAGTTTTTGATAAAAATATAGCCTATAAAAGTGCACATGTAAAACAATACAACAATAGTGTTTTATTGTTTTACATGTGCACTTTTATAGGCTATATTTTTATCAAAAACTATTCCGGTGCTGGTATTACTTCATATCTAGGTAGTGACATAGTGCATTACTGGATCCTGTAGATTGATGATTTCTAGGAGCTGACATGGGGCATGGATGGATCTTGTAGATAAACGATATTTAGGGCCAAAACAGGGCATAGCTTGATCACAAAGATCAATGATTTCTAAGCGATGACATAATGTATCGCCGGATCCTGTAGATCAGAGGTTTCTAGGAACCGACATAGGGCATTGTCAAATCTTGTATATAGATGATTTCCAGGAAATGGCATAGGTTATCGCCAGATCCTGCAGTTGGACTCAACACCAGCACAGAAGTAATTCCATATTTTTAATATTACTTTTAAATGTTTCTTTGGAGTTGCCTATAGTTTGAGACAAGTAAGAAGCGAGCTTCCGAAAGGACATAGTTGTTAGAATATCATCCGCCCTTGAGGTATTCATGGTTTTTTCCTTAATAGACGACTGGCGAGCTATCTGTAAACCGGTGTACTTGATTTCGCTTGGTTGCCTGAAGAAATTGATCTGGTCGTTGACTGGAAAGGCAACCCGAGCAACGTGTCTACCAGTCTGTACTAGCCAAGATATGGTGTGAGAGACTACTAGTCTCCTTCGGCGGTTGTGGAAACTATTCTGGCATATTCTGGACGTAATTTTGGCGTCTTGTGGTGATCAGAGGTTTCTCAGCTTTTTTAACTATCAACTTTGTCTGTACGATTGTTCCTGATCTGAGCCCTGCAAACCACAAATGCACTAAACTCTCTCGTATGTCGGGCAGGCATGAATTGTTGTGTTGGTGCGGCAAGTGTCGCCTGTTGAGCTGTTAGGGATGTTTTAAAAGTCAGCGGCTTGCTTGCTGAGTGCTGAGTTTGCTTGGTCTCGGCTTCCTCCGCTTATCCCATTTTCAAGCTGAGATTAAAAATGACATTAATTGACGCTTACTAAGCATAAACATGGCCAACGGTGCCAAAATAAGTTATTACGTCTCTTTTTTCTGTCTTATCACATTATTAGTAGCATTCAAGGTGATGAGAGTAAAAACTAAGTAATTGAACTGCTGACGGCTATCAATATTGTACTTATCACGCAGGTATCATGTAGATTTATCGCACATATGATGATTGTTGCTTTACGGCAATGGCACATGTGCACATTGTGCCCCCGTATTGGCTGCGTAGGCTTAGCGAAGTCGGCACCCGTTTTCCTAGCTTAGTTGGCTCCCTGACTTTAAAAACTACGGTAAAGTTCCTCAGTGGAAAGCGGTTAGAATTTAAAAAAAAAATGGGAAAGCGTTCCACGCTTCCAAGTGACTCGCAAGCCGCTGACTCTTAAAACATCCCCAATGCGTAAACACATCCGAACGCTACTGCCATCTAGTGGCTGCTAAAATAAACTTGAGACATTATACTTTTTGATGGTCAAATCCGTTCATGAACACGAGAAGTAGTTGTTTTTTTAGATTTTTGAAAGTGTTTACCTACTTTGTGGGCAACGTGGCAAATACAAATAAATGTATGTTGGATGTCTCAAAATTGATAAACACAAACAAAGGGTAAAGTAAGGTCTTGTCGTTTTGCCTTGTATTTTTTCCCAAATTATTAAGATTGTTCTGTTTTGGAATACGATCACTCTAAGATACACCTTTTTATTTAGCTGCCTCATACGACATCAGATATACCACCAACTGGACTTTGTTATACACCAGTTTCAAAACTGCCACTGGCGTTAACAGCAAAAAGCCTCTCCCAGCTGGTGAAGAAGAGACTTTCCATCTTTACATACCATATATTAATCCAAACATCTCCGTCTTCGTGGCCATTCAAACATCAGACGATGCCGGACAAACAGCAAAAACATCAAACATTGTACAAATTTTGAAACCTCTAGCTGACGCCGGAAGAAAGACAACTCCTGCAACAACGTCCTTCCAGTTCCACAATGTAACTGACATTAACAATTCAACTGAAGATCCTAATGGGAAAACTACCCCCAACCCTGCAGAAGACTCCAACTTCAAAATAACCCTGTTGACCATTCGGAAGGTTATAGTAGAGGGGCGATGGATTCCTGATTGGGTTAAAGATTTGATAAAGACATCAAATTCTACGACCGTCATTGAAGGATAAAGAATACTTAACAATTTTTTTGTAGTTCTGATTTTCAGCAAAATTTAAATAAAGCAATAGTAAACCTGGCATCTGATTATTGTTTCATTGGAAAAGATTTTCCAATAAGTTAGTAATATGAATCAATAATAAATACGGATGCAAACCTATTTACGTTGCCTTTTTGACTTAAATGTCAGACTGCCTCAGCGGGGAATCGAACGCGGGACCTTTGAAATCAAAGG
>JAHWFP010035507.1:546-11842 GCA_023313725.1 Lithobius niger
CTTTTTTTTTTTTTTCTTGTAAACTTTCATTTTTGGATTTTTCCCGTTTCCCCTTCCCCTCCTCTTTTCCCCCCCCCCCCCCCCCCGGTCGCTACGTCCCTGCTGAACTTACTTATATTTCATTGTGTATGCTGTGATCAGGATTCAAACCAACCAACTTCAGATCCATGGAGAGACGCGCTTGCTGACTCAGCCAATTCTATACAAAACTCGGACGGCAGTATAGTTCTGTGCAGTGGTTCGAAGTTCTCTAGCTCGAATCCTGGTTATGCCGCCTCAATAAAATTTAAGGCCTATTGAATCTAGTTTTAGTGTATGATTTTGGGTGTTGTAATATTTACTCAGATATGTGTGTATGATTTTTCCCTATATTCTATGTGTTAAGTACTCCCCCAAAATTGTAACCTTTAATTTCTGGCATGATTCTGGCGTGAAGCTACTCAAGAACTAAATATAATAATGACCGACATTTATTTTTAAGTCGAGAATAGTTTTGTTAATCCTACATTAATTTACGTTTTTTTTTTAATTCGTTAAGTTGTGTGTGTGGTTACAAGCGAGAGCGCTCTAAAATTACAGGTACTGCGCGATGGAGGCGACGCTACTGAGAACGATAGTGGTAACCGTTCTAACTTATTGCACCATTGTAGAAGAAGAAAATGTCTTTATATTTGGTACAGATGGCAAGTTTCTTCCATCCATACGCCGTTTGATTTGAAACATGAAGCGTTACCGGCCAATCTTGCGGACATTTCTAAGCAATATGTAAAATAAGAAATTCACGAAACGTAATGCGTTTTGGAGTGAGTGACTTTCCAGGTGACTGGAGTATAAGGTTGTGAATGAGGAAAAAAGCTCCGAAACAGTGATTTAAACAGGGGTGGCGCCACGAAGGGGGGGGGGGGGGCGGGGGCGAAAAGCCTAGCCACTATCGGGGAGTAACCGAGATTGTCGTCGGGGAACAGCCGGAAGACGGAGTCTGCATGAGGTCATATAATTCGTAAAAACTTGTGGGGGGGGGGGGGAACTCAAAAAAGAGTTTACCGTTTTGTTCGCCAGTGTATCCTACTGTTGCTACCTCAATAATTCTATAATTTAAGAGCTGTCTTAGTTAATGCAGAAACGTCAATTAAGTATGTACAAAACAAAATTTGTTGAAGATTCTAGTTAAGTTTCCATCGTTTGAATTAGTGATACCAATGAACTGAGCGATTTTCAAACGGTGTACAGTAAGTGGCTGAACTGAAAATTGATTTGCTGCGTTAGACCGTCAACCCCATCATTTAAGAGGGATCTTAGTTATGAGACACGTTTGGGATGCCAACGCCTTACCAGTTATTTCTAAAAGGAGAAGGCCGGATTTTAAAAGCCCAACGCACAACGCGAAGTGCGTTGAAACAAACGGAGAAATGGCAGCCCAGTGGTTAGAGTCGCAGCATCCCAACCAAGAGGACGCTAACTCAAATTTAGCGTCTAACCAATACAGGACTTAAAAATTAACTGTGCAGCTGTGTGTTCTTGCTATGGTTGTAGCCGAAATGTCGGCTTAATTTTTACATAACAAAACTTGTTAACCTTTCTTCCAAGTATTTGTCAGTTGAAGCCTGATAACAATTACCTCCATAAAAACCGAGCAAAGAATCAAAATTGAAAACTACGTTAGCGGTTTGATTTATAAGTAACTCTTTTTCTCTTAGCCCATGCCACCATGATTTAAAACTAATTCTCAGTTAATTCAGAAACGTCATAGCTAAATCTTCCGCCATTTGAAAAGTAAGCAACAATATTTTCAAACCTAAATTATTCAGTGTTAGTTAATTTAATAATATCTATATCATTAAGGACGTATGATGTGCGTGTGTGTTCGTTTGTTTGCACCTCTACTCCTCCGGAACCAAAGCACCTACAAAGATGTGAGTGACCAAACGAAAGATAATTAAATTGCGCACAGTATAGGCCTATTTTCATCGCTGTAACTTGTTACCGAAAACCAAAACTGGTAGAAAAACCCGCCAAGTTTCTAAAATCGGTCGGCCTTTGAAGGTAGTGATATCGTTCAACCAGGAAAAGGCCGCCAAGGTCAATCGTATTAGCCAAGTTAAAGGCACCGACTAATAGTTCGAAAGTTAAATGAAAACTTGAAGATTGCTACTCCCTGTAGCAATCTTCAAGTTTTCATTTAACGTCCAAAGTATTATTCGGTGCGTTTAACTTAGTTAATAGGATTGACCTTGGCGGCCTTTCCCTGGTTGAATGATATCACTACCTTCAAGGCCGACCCGTTTTTGGAAACTTGGCGGGTTTTTCAACCAGTTTTGGTTTTGGATGGATATCACAACTTTCATAGGACTGTGAACGTACATAAGGTTACACCATCTTATCTTCACGTGTACCTTTTTTATAGAGGAATTTCATTTTTATAAATTTTCATATTTATAATCTTCAATCCCATTTTTGCACATACTAGCTAAGCTAACAATCGCTGATTTCGTTCGCTTCGCTCACTCAATCAGCGCATCCCCTTCAGTTGTTTTGTTTCCCTACATCTTCCCCTTAATTTTTTTCGAATTCGTTGACATTTAGTTATGCAAAAAACCCCAAAGGTCGCTGTTACTAAAACAGCAGACGGCGAAGCATTTTATTTTTGGGTAATTAACAAAAATCCCGTTGGCTCGTGGATGCTCGTATTGTTGCGTAACCATCATCTAACGCGCATCCATTTATTCTTACGCAATCCACGGCAACGTTAATGTTTCTTTATTTTGTCCTTCGTTACAGTTCAGTTTTTAGTTCGTCCAGGCTTTTACAATAAATCTAAGGACCGGTCTTGATTGTTCAAGCCATTGTTGCTTAAAATCTTTGGTTGCAACTTGGAAAAGAAACGAAATTTAAATTCGCCCGTGGCGAATTACAAAACCCTCCCACGCATTTGTCCTGACCCCTACAACCCCCAAACCAACAAAAGGACCATCCTCAGATCACTATGCATCCGTGTGCAAAAGTTCAGGTACGTAGGCCTTCTCAATTTTGCGCTAGCCATGAGCAAAATGTCTATGGGATTTAACATGGGAAATATCTTATTAGCTAGTCAGCTACTAGCTAGCTAGCTAGCTAGCTAACTAGACAGTAACATAAAAACAACGTTATTGACGCATCTTTTTCTCTATGATTGGTGGACACTCATCCTTTAAATTTTAGTTTTTCTTAATCTCTGACCCTTCCCCTTACATTTTCCACAATATGAAACATTTCTGTCGCATTGGGATTTATCCTTAACATGCCAAAATATGCTCTCAGTTGCTTACAGTTAACAGACACATGTCTGCTAGTGAGCCGCCTTTTTATCATTAACAATCAATTTTTAACAATCGGATGCCTACAATGGGATGATCTACTGTTACTTGGCGGCGACACACTAGCGTGTGTCTAGATTATGACCCTCAAATACGCGAAAGAACCTGAAAAAATAACGTCAAATTTTGTTTAACCCTCATGGTGTTTGTTTATGACGTCATAGTTTATTCATGAAAACCTCCTCGAGCGAAGAAAGATGATCTGGAAAAGGTTGCACGGGAAAAATACCCTAAAAGGACGACGTATTTTGCAACATACCACATACAGATCTTAAAATTGGTTGTGTATCAACTGACTTGATGCATGGAAACCTGGTTTTAAAAGGGTGCCAAACATTCGTGTTTTTGAAGCACAGTGGTGCGTGGATTGAGCGAGCAGAGAGACTAATTTCCACGTAAAGTAAAGCTTTTCAATGTGTGTCTCGCTTTGCTCTCTCTCAATCTTTCATCTCTCACCTTCATAGGGGATTATTTCTGGAGGAGAAGACGTACAAATGTGCAAACAACTGTTTTGAATGATATAGATGAAATGCAAGCGTGCTTAGGAAGGTGATGGAGCAATAATTACAACTAGCGGAGTCGCTCACTTCGCTCGCTCATAGCACGTCGTCTCGCTACGCCCGAAGAGCTTTCATGCTACAACTCTTATGCTGCTGACAGACATTTCACATCTAAAACGATCAAGCAAATGATCAGAATGTAGTACGCATTTTTTTTTATGCTTCAGTTCATAAACAAATTAACTAAACAGCCCGCTTCAAAACAGCACGGCAGAAGGGGGCTGGTTTTCTAAACGGCTTCGCCGTTTATAAAACCAGCCTCCTTCTGCCGTGCGCCTAAACTGCCAATGAGCCAGAAGGCGAAACATGCGATTTCTACCCCAGCCGGCCTTGGCTTGAAAAATACGCTCAAGGAGCTTTTATGCTACAACTCTATGCTGCTGACAGACATTCCACATCTAAAACAATCAAGAAAATGATCAGAATGTAGTACGCGTTTTTCTTAAGGCTCAGTTCATAAACAAACGATATGGTAACCATAAATCCCAATCACTCCAACAGTCTGGCCACCCAATGCTACATGCGCTTCTTGTTCAGATTGTCAACCATAATACCTCTGACTACAGTACAGGACTAAGCGTGCTACATGGCGCAAGAATCATGAACCTTCCTCATCCAACCTGATTCCCGTTGTGTACTGAATGGAGCATATAAAAAAAATGTCTTATATACTGAAGGGAGCGTATAAAGAATGTCCAAGTTGTAACTTATCTTTGTATGCAATCCCTTGTCACAAGATCGTCTGGGGGAGAGAATGTAGGTTTCGTTTCCCGGCTCCAGGCCAATTAATTCAACATCACCGAATCTTATTTTACCAAAGCCTCGATAAAGGTATTTTCGTTCTGGCACATGCATGAAGTGGCCTTGAGCCAGGAGATAAGACACGCGATTTGTAGCCCAGTCGATCCCCTTTCTAGCATGCATGTAAACTGACAATGAGCCAGAAGGCGAGACACGCAATTTCTTCCCCAGTCGGCCTTGGCTTGAAGATACCTTATCCATCCCGTTATCAAGGACGTTTCAACGCTGTAGCACGCGAGTTGCTGCATGATTGAACAAACATGCTTGGTAATTTTATTATGCATACTTCATTGTGCCGCTTTTGGTATAGATTGTTTTTTTATTCAAATAAATTTTGCTGAATTTACATGGTTTCCTTGTTTCACAAATTTTAAGAACTTTGACTAAAAAGCCATCTCATTCCCCGCTACGTGTAATGCTTTGAAACAGCAACCACACGTCGCCTATAATTTTTGACTAATATAAAAGATTTCGTGCAAGGCGAAATCTTGCCTAGAAACTATTCGTGTTTAACCACAACACTGTTTTAACCACAAACCACAACACTGGAACGACACAGACCAATTCGTAGTTATTGGGGACTCAAATGTTCGCTCTTTACGAACAAACAACCATGCCAAATCCAGGACGTGGACTATGCCAGGTTGCAAGGCACAACACCTGATTGACAAAATCCCAATTTTTCTGGAAAATGCCGAGCAGTATGTAAATGTAATATTTTGTGCTGGAACAAATAATATTTCGGCTGATTCTCCAAATGTAATCGTCGATCACTTGTCCGCAGCAGCAACAGCTGTAAAAGCCGTAAAATCAAATGCTAGGGTCTCCTTCATTGGCATCTTTCCACGCATGAAAAGAACTAAAAGCAATGAAGACATCGAAGTTGCCAAAACAAATGCTCTGTTGAGGAAGCTGTGTGTGGATGAAAACTTCAATTTCGTATCTATTGACAGCCAACTGATGTCTGAGTGGGGTTTGATGGCAAGAGATGGAATTCACCTCACTAAACAGGGAAAGAGAGTGCTTTCGACGGAAATGAAATGTATCCTATCCGACGGGAGGGACATCCAGAGAAGTGAACATTTGTCGGAAAACGAGTTTTTATAAATGGGACAGTACCTGGATTACATGCCACTCCCACTCTATCTACATCAAACAATAGTGCAAAATCTAATTCCGTATATACCCAACAACCTTCCAAAACCATCCCGACCCCTAACCCTAATTTGTTAACTAGAAATCTTTCGTGTATCCTTTTGAACGCACGGAGTCTTGTGGCAAATTTGGCTGATTTCCATGCTCTTTTGTCGAGTGACCAATACGATATTTTTTTTATTACAGAAACATGGCTAAACCATTCTGTCACTGATGCAATGGTGGTTAATGGCCTCTCTTATGAGCTAATTCGAAGGGACAGGGGCAGCAGAGCGGGTGGAATCGCAGTAATCTACAGAAAAGGACTGTGTATTACCACAAGTTTTGTTTCTGACGAGGCTGAGGCAATGGCTGTTCAACTTACATCTTCTAAACTCAACTTTATCGTGTGCTATATCCCTAACGGTTACTGTGAGGATCAAATTGAGAAAATGGCAGCATTTATAAAGTCTGCAACGGTCCCGGACTGTTCAAATACTACAGTTGGCGATTTAAATCTGTCAAGTGTAGACTGGACAGTCGTTTCCTCACCAGACCGGATACAAAACAAATTCCTTAATTTAATCTCGGACTGTGGCTACACCCAGTTAGTTTTGGAACCTACTAGAGGTGCGAACATTCTTGACGTAATCCTCACCGATGATGACCGTGCTATATTTGATGTGAATCTTATGGCAGAATTGGGCATGAGTGACCATAACATGGTTTCGTTCAAGCTTCACCAGTTATCTTTGAGGATAACTCTAGGCATTATATCAATTTTCATTTACTTCGAAACTTGTTGGAAGGCCTTGATTGGGAAAGTGAACTGCGTGATTTTTCGCGAGCAAATGATGCCTGGGATCATTTCTTAAACATCATTCGTGATTTTACAGTGGAATGCACCAAACCATTCAAGCATACCTCAAAAAATGGAACAGTGAACTCCAAAGAACTGGCAAAACTTTTGAAAAAAAAACTGAAAGCCTGGCATTGCTGTATCTCTAACCGCACTTCGGAAAATAGGCATAATTATTCTGAGTGTAAAAAAAATTATTCGAAATGTTTGAAGGAACTTTTCCAGTTGAGGGAAAAAGAAATTTTAACGGAGGGAAGTCTGTCGGCTTTATTTCGCTTTTATCGTCAGAAAACTAAATCTTCAAGAACCATTCCACCCTTGAGGGTGAATGACACACTTTTAACAAATCCCATTGAGAAAGCAACGGCTTTAAATTTCGAATTCTGCAAAAATGGAGTTGAAGACAATGAACAGCAACCGCCACAAATTACTTCGAGCATCAACAGGATCGATGAGCAATGCACGAGTGTCACTGTCACACTGGAAGACATAATATCCATTTTGACACATTTGAAACCAAGCCATTCTCTCGGACCCGAGGGTTTTTCTGCATTTTTTTATAAACAAATTGGCACCCAAATTGCTGTTCCTTTGAAACAGATTTTTTCCCTTTCTTTCTCAACAGGCGTTATACCTCGCATCTGGTTAACAGCCAATGTGGTACCTATTTTTAAGAAAGGTAACCCAGCGGATCCTAAGAATTACCGGCCTATTTCATTAACGTCCGTGCCATGTAAAATAATGGAGGCCCTTATTCGAAAAGCAATGATGCAGCACATTGACCGGTTCAACATCATAAAGAGTGATCAATTTGGATTTTTGCCGGGTCTCTCTGCAGTGCAACAACTGCTGATTGTTTTAGATAAATGGACCGAGGCATTAGACCTTGGCATTAATACGGATATTATCCTGTTTGACTTTAACAAAGCTTTCGAATCGGTGGTGCATTCAAAACTACTTTTAAAACTTAAATTATATGGTTTTGACGGCAAATTACTGGAATGGATTGGTGCTTTCATTACCGGCCGTACACAAAGAGTGGTGATCGACCGCGAGTTTTCGGATTTAACTAAAGTCATCAGTGGTGTACCACAGGGATCGGTTCTCGGCCCATTGTTGTTCGTCCTCTTCCTCAATGATCTGACTTCCAACAACACAAAGGTGAATCAAGAAAAATTCGCTGATGACCTAAAGTTGCACTCCCCAATTATTTCGGAATTTGATAGTTTTCAGCTGCAATGGGAAATTGATTCGGTGTATTCTTGGTCGGATGGATGGCAACTACCACTCTCTGAGGACAAGTGCCAGAGCTTCTCTATTGGAAATCCACCAAACTATCTAAACTATTCGGTCGGTAATTCAACCCTAAAAGTTGCCACAAAAAATGTTAAGGACCTCGGAGTTTGGTTTCAATCTGATCTTAAATTTTCTACACATTGTAATTACATCACATCGATGGCCAACCGTAGATCCGCTATTGTCCATCGCTGTTTCACGTCTGGAAATCTAAATACCAAACTCTGGGCTTTTAAGGTGTATGTCCGCCCACTTCTTGAATATGCTTGCCAAGTCTGGTCACCTAACCTTTTAAAAGATATCGATCAAATTGAATCGGTCCAGAGGCGGTTTACAAAATCGCTCCCGGGTTTGAGCAGAGAGTCGTACAGCAAACGTTTAGAAATTCTAAAATTGGACACACTTGAACTGCGGAGATTAAAAGCCGATTTAATTCTAACCTACAAAATTCTCCATTGCTTGTTGCCACTCGAGCTTCCCTTCTTTGAGCTTAGTACTGACACAAGAACTAGGGGCCACCGATTTAAGCTTATGATTCCCAAATTTAATCTAAATTGCAGGAAATCCTTTTTTGCCGTGAGAGTCGCTCCTGTGTGGAATTCCTTAAGTGACAACATTGTCTCGGCCTCGTCATTAAAGACCTTTAAAAGATTGTTGAACGGGTGTTGCTTGAAGGCACACCTTCTCCGTCCCGATAACTGTCCTTGAAAGATTCTTATCCACTTCTTTTCCCACTTTAACCAATACGAAATCCTGACAACGTTGGCATCTTTTGATGTCCTGTTTAATGGTACCTTGCATTAGTGAGTATGGTTTATCCAGTTGACAACGTATCCTATGATACTGATGTTTTTAAAACATTATTTTTATCTTTTGATGTTGTGTTTTATGACCCGTTGCAGTGAGTATGGTTTATACAGTTGACGATGTATCCTACGATACTGAGACGTGATTTTAACGATGTGCCCTCTCTTTGTTAACTTACGGTAAGGTGTTAGTGGTCCCCCTGGGAATCCTTTCTTACCGTTTTGCTCATTTTACTGAGCAATAAACACATTATTATTATTATTAGTATTATTATTATTATTATTATTACCACAATTAGGCTGGACTATTGCTGAGTAGAGACACCAGCTAATAGCACACTATTGACCGAATGTGGATGTTTCACAACTGAAATATTTCTGGCACCTTTTTCTGTTATCAATATATTTTGTTTAAATAGGCCTAATTTAGCATTAACCTTTTCGTAGCTTTACGTAATTTCACTTAAATTTAAGACTAAATAGGTAGTTTGTATTAAATATCCAAAATGAAACTCCAACAATCGTCCCGTCAGCGAGCTGCACGTGCCTCATTCTTGAATGACGGCTGTTAGCATTGCCAGCCCTAATCGTGGCAGATGACCGGGTGCGGTTAACGCTCGCTAAATCCCTTTGACCCTTTGACCAGGTGCAGCGTAAAAGAATGGACAGCAGACATCAAAGGAGATTGAACATATCTGATTTGATTATTGAGATATTTGTTTATTGAGGTCCTGGCTTGAACTGTGAAGTCCTACTGCCCACGTTTTCCCTCATTAGAAAAATACAAAACCCCAGGAGCTTAGCTGAAACTCTACAAGTCTCCTTGTTGCTCTCGTAACGACGCCAACAATATAAAACCACAACAATACCATCAGCCTGCAAAACATACAACGTCACAATTGTGCTAAACAGTGCTGCTTGACAAGGAATCATATACTGACTCGGAATTTATTGGCTTCACACATAGTATACAATATCTCCAGGCAAGTTGAGTTGAGTCTAATACACAATTGATATCGTATCAAATACCGAAACTGGTAAAAGGGACCGCCAAGTTCCGAATGGATCGGCCCTTCAAAAAGAGTGATAGCAACACACCACAACATTCGCTAAGTTAATCGCACCGAATAATACTTTGGACGTTAATTGAAAACTTGAACACTGCTACCGAAAGTAGCAATGTTTTAGTTTTCATTTAACCTTCGAACTATTAGTCAGTGGCGATTAACTTGGCGAATGTTGTGGTGTGTTGACATCACTCCTTTGAAGGGCCGAACCATTCGGAACTTGGCGGTCTGTTTACCAATTTTGGTTTTTTGATACGATATGTATAACACTACCTATTGACATATTCTAGTTGAAAATATACGATTCGAGAATGCACATATTCCCAATTTTCTTTTCTATTCCAGGGCTAACCGAGATTCCGAGAAACTGTCGAGATCATTCCGAACAACGGATTCAGAATCCCCTTGTATAACCTTGCATCGCTCGCTCGAGCAATAAAAGCTCGTCGTCATAGTTGCCGTTATTAAAACAGGTTCGTTCGAATCTAATTCTTCAAATCCGACTACAAATAATAATAATGAAATGAAAATATATGTAAAAAAAAAAAAAATAATGCATTTTTCCCGTAAGGTCAACTGACTCACATTATTATTATTATCATTATTATTATTATAACTTACATCACATCAAATAACCCTTTCGTTTCCATTACCCTCGTATGGTAATTTAGCAATTATCCAACAACCCACGATTAAGGTTAGTGAAACAGGTACTACGATGAATAAACGATTTCCCTCGGCCGCCTTTAAAAATATGCTGGCTAACCTCAATTACTTTTTCCACACGATTATAATGCACACGCGATTGGCGGCCATTTTATAAAACGGGCGCCACTTTCACTGCTCTAATCAACAAGACTGACCTCACTAAGTAATTGCGCCAACAACTTCACCCTCAGCCAAGGCTAAAGCTCTTCTAAATAAACACCTTCCAGGATTCTAGTCTCGAGGATGAAGAGAACACGTTTTGAAAAATATATCGTCATCGCTTTAAAACAGCAACAACAAAAGAACCGGGCAACACGTAATTTTTGGAAACCCAGTTTTATTTTTTGTTTGCATAAGAAGTTAAATGTAGCAGTCAGTTGGCATTAATAAGGAATGTTCGCTATGTTTAATACTTTTGGTCAGTACAGCGCACAGATACCAGAGAGGGCAGGGGGAACTTTAAGCAAAAGGGCACCAAAATTCCAAATTATTTTGTGGCAGTTTACACTGTACAGTGGTGCCTATTCCCCCCCCCCCTCCTGTGTCTAGTGAGGAGTTACAACACCAGTTTAAAAATGGTACGTCTACATCCTAAAATTATAAACTAAAACCTGTTTTTTTTATTGTAATTTTCTAGATTTGTGTGTTGTGTGTTGACTGTTCGACGGGTTATGTTGTGTTGTGGTGACTGGTGGTGTGTTGTTGTTACGTA
>JAHWFP010035508.1:0-13765 GCA_023313725.1 Lithobius niger
CGAGATCTTTGCGAGAAACATCAGCAAGGTGGCGGTCATTTTTTGTAAGTGAGACGTGTCTTACTTCATAAATGACGTCACTGACTCGATTCGCGCCATTTTTACTGATTCTTGCATCTTGTTGGCTCTTCATTTTGCTGTAACACTTTTGCTTTAGTGAAACGGCACAAAACTGGAAGTCCTACTGAACGAAAGAAAACGTATTATGAAACGTAAGCCGGACAGCTCCAAACTTTTAAAATTGTTATAATGTGCATTAAGCTACCTAAATCCAATCGACTATGCGACTGTGTAACGTTTGTTATACCGTTTCAACAGACGGAGACCATCGTTACAAGCGGGCATCGTAAAAGCATGCCATTTGTTTGGCTGAAAAGCAAATGGCGTCACCAATTGACACTATCGATAATCTCGGGAAAGTTTGTGATTTTTGCAAATAATGACTTGATAGTTGGACGAGTGCCCTCGATATTAGTATTCCTTCGGACACCAATATCCGGTAAGATTAATATATATATATCCAATATGTGTGGCATTTCTGGTTAGATTAAAGACTGGATATCAGCCTTCCTTCGAAACAGATCCCAGAAGATTCAAACTAAAAACTGCTTCTCGACTTGGACTCTTATTCCTTATGGAGTTCCCCAGAGTTCGGTTCTGGAGCCTCTCTTGTTTGTGATTTACATTAATGACTTACATTTTGATAACCCAAATATTTTTGAGTTCAAATTCGCTGATGACCTAAAGGTTGGGGAAGAGAACCTGACTGAGAATAAATCTCAGGATCTAGATTCACACATCCAATATGTTGTCAGATTGCTGGCAGCACTCCCAATCGTAATTTCTACATGCCATTCTTTCCAGATCGGAAACATGAATCCTTGTGCCCATTACATGCGTAAACAGATGCCCCTTCCACAAATTGAGGAAGTACGAGACTAGAGAGTTTGGTACTCTGGAAACTTGAAAACATCCATCCATTGCCGAAAGGTGTGTACGTTGGCATATCGCCGTTTTGCTTTAATTAAAAGGTGCTTCACTTCTGGCAGTTGTACGACTTTAGAGTGGGCATATAAGGTTTTTGGTCTTGGAGTATGCTATCCCTGTTTGGTCTCCGTACTTGTTACAGGATATCGACACTGTGGAAGCTGCTCAAAGACGCTTCACTATACGTGCTTCCCAGGTTTGTGCAACTTTCCTTGTGGGATGCACTTCGAGAAACTTGGTGTTAAGTTGATGGGAGTTGTGTAGATTGAGGTTCGTTCCTGTTTTGGTTTATCGGATTTTGCATAACCTCATTGATGTTGATATTCCGTTTTTTTTATTTAGCCTCTGGCTTAAATGTACTTAGGGACGACATAACTTGAAATTGACTGTGCCAGTGCCCCACACTGATTGCCGTAGGTTTTTTTTTTCCCTGTGCGAGTGTGGGTGTGGTCCCTGTCTGGAATGCTCTTAATAGGGAAACTATAAATGCTAGTTCTGTCCCATCTTTCTGTCGAATGTTTAGTAAGGAACCTCCATCGTTTTTTCAGACGCTCTGCTTTGATCTGCCTTAAATCTCACCCGTAACGGCGTAATTTGCTCACCACCATGCCGTCTTCATCCACCTTTGGTGGAGAAATTTATTTATTTATTTAATGTGTATTAGAATGTTCAATAAATATTGTGCGATCAGATAATTTATAAGTATTATTAATTTTGTTAAAAACTGTACTTCTATATGAAACAAATTTCTTTGTTTGCTTCGAAAAAGTAAGATCTTCGAGACAGTGCCATTACTTACGTACGGAGGAAAATACGCACATTTCCAGACAGGCAAGAACAGTGCCATAATGGCTTTGTTTTGGTTTGGGAGCAATTGAGTCACCAACTGTGTCATCTTGGGTAATCTCGCACGTTAACACCCTTCGACCGAAAATAGTTTGCTAGAGAGCTGACGTGTTGCATTGAGTGGCCCGCCCCAATAGTAGAAGACCACTGGGCGTGCCAAAGCTTCGATATTTTTATTAATTGTTTTTTTGCTGTTGTGCTTTTGTTTTTTCCGTTATCTTTTGGGTGTAGTCATTTTCCACTGGTAGTTTTAAGGCGTCCAAATTGGTTAGGCCTGTCAGTGATAATTATTTTTTTGTTCTTACCAAATTTTTTAATCGAGTTTATAAAGTAGGCAACATCAACACCCCGAGGTGCTATCTGCGATAACTCCCAGTCCACAAATGTTAATTTATCTGGAAAAAATAAAGACGTATGTAAGTGATAGCATTGTTAAAATGTGCCCAAATGAAATCAAGTAGTCTTCAGCCAATAATTAAACAAGATGAACAGAAGTCCGTGTGTGAACCGCACTGGGTATGAATTTGAGTGACGAATATCACAAAAGTGATTTACCGTATGACAGAAGTTTACAGGCCATGAGTTACTCCGAATATGGTATGGAGGGTGGGACTGATGGCCCAAGGATTGCTAAACATTGAGGTTGGAGATAGATTTACAGAGGAGAATTTAGGGCTTGGGCAGCACGACCTGCAGGTCTCCTTTGTGAACTAGTTTTTTTTTTTTTTGGTAAGGAGGGGCGAGGAAGCATTCCGAAAAGAAGTCTTCACCACCCCTCTAAGAGGCAAGTGAGGGCATTTGTCCCCAGACCCGAATTTAAAATTTAATAAGGGCGTCATCAGCTAAATGGAGCGAAGCGATTGCAAACAACAAACAATTTTTTGCGCAGATGACTAGAAACCAACATTTTTCCGGGGTCAAATTGGTTTCTACCGTCTTAACGAAAATTTATACCACCTGTAAATACCCACCCTCCCTTCCCTCTTGAGTCACCACCATGACATATCCAGAGGAAAAAAGATGGCGGCCGCGACCGGGCCCAATGCTTTTATAGGAGGGCTGCGCATAATGCATGCGCAGTGATGTTGCGCACTGGCCGATCAAGAGAGCGAAAAACCCCAAGATAGATAAGGAGCACGCAGGAACTGAATGCAATTAAATTTACAGGCAGTATTAAATTTCCTTACGATGATAGAAACAAATTTTGACCACGGAAAACTTCAGGTTTTTCATTTAACCTTCACACATAACTTGATGGGGTTAAAGCTAAATGGCATCATGACTTCAAATGCAAAAATCTTGTCAGGAGTCCTTAAGTTTTGTTTTGGGGAGATATTTATGTCCTCTAAGCATCGTTAAATTCGCGAATACCCTGAATCCTCTGGAGTCTGTTAACGTACATACATACATACCATAACAAGTGGCCGACAAATTCAACAATGACGGATGGAAAAACGAAGTTTTACAACGAGGTTCGACTACCACTTGGAGGTTGCTAGCGTCTTTATTTTTGGCCATACTTTGTTTGCAAATGATTGGTTTCTTTTCATTTATGATTAGTATTTTTTAATTTTTTTCATGTAAATGAATGGTTTATTTTTAGAAAATCAAGTGAAAGCAACGTGATTAATACCATGATAAACCATCAAAACTTGACTTACTGTCTTGTTCATTCCAAACAAAATTTGCTGGGTGTGGGTCTCCATGACACAAAACCAATGGCGATTGAACTACTTGAACGAATTCCTCCACCATTCGAACTTCTTTTTTTAAATCTTCGATGTCAGGACAACCTTCAAACCAAGGCTTTGACTTGTCAAGCAGCTTGATGAAAAAGTCAAAATACTTGGTCTTTGTGTGGTCAAATTCCGGTATTACGGTTGAATGGATATTTGCCATCTGACGGGCAATGAGTCTGGACAAAATAATAATAATAAAAAGAAAAACAATACATTTTGATAAAACACATCAAAAACAACAAGCGAAGAAGATAATTTAACCAAACAAAACCTTGAATTTCTTAGACTGTTTCAATAAATTTACTAAAATCACCATGCTGTTCGTGTATGTCTTACTGGCTTACCAATACGGTAACCTTGTTATTCTACCATTGCTATTATAAGTTACAGAATTTGTTGCGTGTATGTAGTGTTGGACATTGAATTTTGAGGTATTATTATCGTGCAAGCATTCATTGAGTTCTTTCTCCTGGTTCGAATAAGTTTTGGGAGATAGGTAGCCTGATGGTTGCCAATAGCAAATATCTAATTAACCTTGGTTGCCACGGTAGGCAAGAGGTCACTGGTTCGAACTTGACCTCAATCACGCCTGACATTTACGGGAATCCACCCAAAACCAAAACTGGTATAAGAGAAGCCGCCAAGTTTCCAACAAGGGTCGGCCTTTCAAAGTAGTGATATTATTCAAACAGGGAAAGACCGCCAAGGTTAATCCTATTAGCCAAGTTAATCGCACCTAGTTTGAAGGTTAAATGAAAACTAGAAGATTGCTACTAGCGGTAGCAATCTTCAAGCTTTCATTTAACGTCCAAAAGTATTATATGGTGCGATTAACTTGGCTAATAGGATTAACCTTGGCGGCCTTTCCCTGGCTGTATGATTTCCCTTTTTTGGAAACTTGGCGGCTTCTCTGACACCAATTTTGGTTTTGGGTGGATATCACAATTTTCATAGGCCTGTGAATGTACAAAGAATCCCACGGTCTAATCCTCACCTCTACCTTTTTTTGTCTGGAGGAAATTTATGTCTATAGATTTTCTCATTCATAGTTTTCACATTGGCCAAAGTGGCACGGTTTGGTTTATTGTATGTGCTTGTTTCACAGGCTTAAGTTTGTTCAATCGCAATTTGAACGCACTGGCTTATTTTACGACTAATTAAGAATCGAACTTGTGTGTTGGTTATTATGAAAACATAAACCGATTCTTTAGGGCGAGGGGGGATAATTTGGTTTGGTCTCTGAGGAGTAGCAATCCGGCTAGATATAACTCGGGCGGGGTCAACTGACCCTGCATTCCAACGTATCCTAAATGTTAATTAGGATGCAATCCAAATGAGTTGTGGGACGGGGTGGTGGTGGTGGGGGGAGGGGGGGGGCGAAAGGTTTATGTAGAACTAAACGCAAAAGTCAGTGGGAATATTTAATGGCTGTGTAGTCCTGTTTTACGGACAATGGTCGCTAGGATATTATTAAAAACTTGAATTACGATCAAATTGATTCACAATAAAAGAATTGCCATTGATTAATTACTCTGAATACTAGTAACACAGTAGAAGGGCCCCGCAATACCTCCTGATCATGTCCATTGCAGCATGTAAAAGATCCTAGGGATTTCCGATTAAATAACCTTAGCACAATTGTCCTTCTCACCCTCTTATCCTATCCTAAACCATCCGTTGGGTGTCTGATAACCCTCGAACGATGAATGCAACAATGCTAAGAATTAACAATAGAAACGTATCAAGGAGAAAGTGCTTGTGCGGTAACAATGCGTTAAAAAATCAATATCTATAGTGTGCGCGGCCTATCTTGAGTTCGCCGCGGAACAAACACAGATAATCGATTGTACGTTTTTGGCAGCAGAGTGCCTTGTTGATATCCAAGATGGTTACAAAAACAATGGCGGCCATCGACTAAAGTCGCCCACTCCAGGAAGACGTAGCCGCTCATAAAATACTTGCAGGACTGAAGATACGACGTGCACACACTAATACTGTACAGCGGTGATGGACACAAACCAATTCCGAACTTAGATATAAATTAATCAATTACGCCTTAGTAAAATTAGTGACCCTGAGTTGGACGTAAACCAATTTCGGTTAATTATTTGATGGAATTAATTTTATGACTACTCAATTCCACTTACTTGAATTGGACTTGAATTTGGTAGTTGCCCGAATTATAAAATGACTTTGTGGAAATTTTCTTGATGGCTATAAATTCATTCCATGTTTCATGCAGGTTGACTAGACTAGCCAAGTCGTCATCAGAAGAACAATGCATGAATTTAACTTTATGTATGTTTTAGTTTAAGATGCGATTTAATTTGAACAAATACAAATTAAAGCCAATTTCACACATTTTCAAATAAGTTCTGCCCGGTTGTAACCCCACGAATTTCGTTTAAATTATGGGCAATTTCGTCTATTTGGATAGATATTGCCCGAAATTTTGTTAGAACTTGGTTGATTTGAGTGGAATTAGTTAGCTCAAGATATTTACTGAATTGGTTGAAACAGAATGGAATTGAGATTGGACCAAGAGGAAGTCAAATAATTGGAATGGAATTGTCAGAATGAAATACGATAAAGTAAATTATAGGAATGGATTTGAAATACTGTATTAAACGAAGAATATAGAAGGGAACTGAATTGTGTTAGTCCAGGGTATTACTTCACTGGGAACTGCATTTGACTTACAATACTGAATTGGAATTGGCCTGAATGGAATTGTTTCTGAACGGAAGTTAGCTTGAAATGGAACTGACTTGACTAGACATATCCTTATTGTACAGCTGCTTGGCTCAAGTCCACCAAATTAGAACTGTGCCCATCTCTTCTGTACACTAGGTTGGCTCATTACTGATAGAGTAAACACACACTCCGAACATTAACGTCCTTTATCCGAACACCCTAAATCGTTTGGTCCAAAAAGATATATAAAAAAATGTCTATAACAAAGTTCATACACAAATAAACAAAAACCTGTTTCATTTTTTTACCTAACTTCATACACTGTTGAGTAAATCAATAAATATGTAAGAAATTTCATTGTTGTGTTGTCTTATTTTTTGTTTTCGAATAGAATGGCGTCCTTTGGCATTACTTTGACCGTTTCATCCTATCCTATCCAAAGGGTTTTGTAGCGAGCGTTAACCACTACTGGTCATCTTCCCTACGAAGGTTGGCGCTAATGACCAAGTTGTCGACGCGCCATTAAGCCTCAATCCCCCCCCCCCTACGAAGGCCTAAGGTCAGATGACCAGTTCTTAACTTCGGTGATGTGACGAGAACCGATGTTTCCAGCACGGCAAGGCCGCAGACATTGTTATGTACAAAAATGTGGTTGGAATAGCAATGCTGAAACAATGTTACAACAATGAAAAAAACAGCCGTTGTTAAACCGTTGCTTGGTTATGTGTCGGAACTTCCTCCCTACAATGATATGCACAAAAACTACTCCAAGACATTTCAACTGCGGTAGCTTTAGGACGGAGCTAAAAAGGCTAGCAATGTATAAGCTGGGTAGCATACAAAGAAAAAAAAACCAGTTGGATCAACCAGAATTAATTTTTACCCTGCCATTGCTCTATTTCAAACGTGACATCATTTGTGACAACCAAAGTGATAAAGCATCGTAAGAAGCTACAAAAACTACATGCACTACAGAATACGTATTCTTTAGACTTTTTGTATCGTTTACTTACTTGAGTTGATTTTCGTCGATCTTCAACTCCTTTGAGTCTCTCATAGCTAATGGTCTTCCTGGAATATATTCGTAGCAAAATCCGTTTTGAAATCTAGCAAGAACAGGCGGGAAGTATCCTTTGGAACTCATCACCTGCCAAGAAGAAAAAAAACCAGCCTTGTTAAATCCATGGTGGTTTATCAACGCAATGGTTTTCAAATTTCTGGGGAACCAAATTTATTAGTTTAAATACATTAAAGTATGTACAACTAATCAATATCATTATGGTGCGCAAGCATTATCAATTATTGTTCACGTAGCGACACGAGACAAATAAGCGCAATACATAGCAAAAAGGAAACAAGAACACACACAACAACGAAAAGGTTCACAAAAAAGCGAGAACAACAAAGAATTAGAGATTGCGGATGAATTCGTCCATGGACGAGGTGGCGGGGCGGGAATGGTGTTCAGGATGGATGTTGCATTCCCCCACTGAACAGCAATGCATTAAGAAAGCAGTGGTCCGTTTCTCCGAACAAGAGGAAGCAATTCCGCGGCGAATGGGATGCAGCAAAGAAAGGCCATCGGGCCCAAAGAGTCAATGGCGATGGGGCGGAAGATGTAATGATTACCCAGGCATGCATATTTTGCCTTTTTCCTTTGTTCAGCGGCAGAAGCGGCATTCCCAAGCTGCAATGGACTAGTGTTCAAATAGGAAGGAGCCAAGCATTCTGTACACGTAAAATTCCACACCAGTGATGCCCCCAGTTTCCAGGGGATTAAAGAAATGCCGTCGGGGTATTTTCCATTCTCACGGTCAAGGCCAATGGGTTCAAGATAAGCAGGCATTCCGGAAGGAACCAGGACACGTTTGATGAGGCTGTTAACTGCCGAGTGACGGGACCATCGACCAGCACTCTTCAAATTTGTTTAGATTCTAACTAGTGTTGAACATAATCAATTCTGCGAAGATTCAAAATGCAGCTTTAGAATAATAATTTTAGAATGCATTAACTATTGTTGGGAAGCTGGGTGACGGGACCGAATCTAGGAGAACAAATCCAAAGAAAAAAATCGACGGAAAAAAAATCCAAGAAAAAAAATCCACGGAAAAAAATCCAAAGAAAAAAATCCACGGAAAAAAAATCCAGAGGAAATAAAATCCATAGAAAAAAATCCAAAGGAAAAAAATCCACGGAATAAAAATCCAATACCATTGTTTTGTTTCTGTGGGAAATTCCCTGCTGGTCCTTTGATTCCCCACTCTTAAATTTCCCCTTACGATTTACGTGTAACATTTTATAAGCTTGACCACTCTTAATTATTTAATTGAGCCCCGCTCGCCAACAATGTACGCAAATGTATTGTTGACTTAAAGGTACAGCCCTGGATGCTAAACAATGTTAAACTTTCGGCCTAAGCGATTATGTAAGAATATCATGACATTGTTAGACCTGATCTCCATCTGATTGTATCCTTGTTTGTTGGACGAACTCCTTCTTTTGTAAGCATTTGTACATCCAAACCTATGCACACCCTATTGTACCGGCAGTCTCCTTAGCCTCAAAGTTCTCCCTCTGAATCCCTCCGCGGATATCTTTTTTAAGACACTTTTTCTTGGAAAAAAGGCAGCGTCACTCTATACATGACGTGTGGTTCTGATGGCCACCATTGTTCAGGCCTAATCGCAAGACTGCAAAGAATTCCTGACAACAAGGTAGCTATGCGAAGTCCCTTACGGCTTGAACTCCCTGTCCATCAAGTATTCCTACAGTGAAGTGTGTTTATGGGACTTTAATCTCGACCTACTGTTATCCAGTAAATCCTGCGTGAGATTTAGAGAGAGAATTTGTGCCGTGCCAAGCTAGAGAGAGAGGCCAAGCCCCTAAATACCACCAATAAAGTCCTTATTCCTCATTCGCCTTTTCCTTGCTACAATCTACGGCTTTTCAACCTATAAACCATCCAATCCTACCTTGCCCATCGATCCGAACACGGACCTCGGTTTAGACGTAGGTGTGGCTGTTTCGCTTGACTGTCAGTCTTCTCTGTTTGGAGGCCCGTGGAGGGACCGTACCACCGCTCTGCCCCCTTCAAGCCTGATAGCCGGTCATTCAGCCGCCTATGCTCTTCCCACAGTTTCTTCCCCTTGGGCCCCCCCCCCCCCCCATGTTGTTAATGTGAGGTTATTTTGCACTTCGTGCTGTGAAACTCGTTCAAAGCTGCCCATCAAGAGAAAACTAAACAGTTACGAGGAGATGCAACGAAAATTTAAAACCCTTTGTGAGCAATATACGCCGAGGGCAGTCGAGAATTAAATGAGTTTTTGCGAGCAGTTACACACCATCATGTTACGGTGAGGCATTTGCGAATAAATTTAACAAACGAACTTTGAACTAGATTTGGTGTTGTTGTGGGACACCCCCTTCCATTTTAATACACTGACCATAAACTTAAGTGGGTTGATATTTATACTTTTTAAAATTCTACTTAGTGATATTGCAAAACAATTGGTTACCTCCTCTCCCCTTCCTTCATGTCTTGTAATGCCATCGGGGGCCTGGCAGGTTTAACCTTGGTGGTCAGGCAGTCGTGACCTTACCCTGCCTTCTTATTTTTATTCATTTGGCCACGCTATTTTTAAATGAGTGTTATTTTTAACTTATACAGGTTTTTTTTTATTTTGTTTTTTGCACTTTAATAATCTGGGTGGGGAGAGGGTGACGGTGCCACATTTTCTTTCCCTTTAATTGTGTGCTTGGGGTTAATAGTTGCGCAGATCAAGCAGCCCCTTGGTAAAACGACGCTGGACCGATTCGACAAGCTCGATGTCTTTTAATAGGAAAGGGGACTACACCGGAGTTGCACATTTGAGTAGTGGTAGCACAACTACTTTGAAAGCCCAGACCTTAGTGGACAAATTACCAGAGCTGAAACACCTATTTACAATTGCGAGTCGATGGTAAGCCAGAGCTACAATATTCTGGCAATAGAGAGGCGACTTCGACTCAGAAGTGAACCAGATGCTCTAATCCTGTAGGCTGTAGGGTCGTACCGTCCAAAAGTCAGATGTAGAAATATTAAGCTACAAAAAAAAAAATAATAATAACGAAATAAAATAATGACATTGGATTTTTATACCGTGGATTTTTTTCCTTTAGATTTTTTTCTTTGGATTTTATTTCCTCTGGATTTTTTTTCTCTGGATCTTTTTTCCTGGATTTTTTTTTCGTGGATTTTTTTTCTTTGGATTTTTTTTTTCGTTTACCGACGGGACCATCGACCAGCACTCTTCAAATTTGTTCAGAATCTAACCAGTGTTGAACATAATATTAATTCAGCGAAGAATCAAAACGCAGCTTTAGAATAGTAATTTTAGAATGCATTAACTATTAATTTGATTTTCGTTCATAACCTTTTAGTAGACCTGTTTATTTCAGAAGTAAAAAAAAAAGTTAAACTTGAATATAAAACATTAAAATGTTAAAGTAGCCCTTGTTTAAAAATACACCGACTCCACAGAGACGCCACCTGGACAAAGGAATTATGTGATATCATGTGCACGAGGATTTCATCTCGTAATTTTTTTTTTTTCATTTAACGCTTACAATCCCAATCTTTAATTAAAAAAATTCAAACGATTTCAATGTCTACCTTAATAGGAGACTTAAATTCAAAAAATCTGAATCTGACAGAACTTACCTTAACGACTGCGTGTTCATCAGCTGGGTCTCTCACGTCATAACGCATGTTACGCACCCGCACAGTGACGGATTCTCCTGCATCACCATCGGAACAGCGAATCATGACACATGAGTAGCCACCAGACAAAAGCTGTGAAATAAAGAATAACATCTCACTGGAAAAATTAGTATGTTTGACAAGTGGTGGGATTTTCGCCGGCATTTCGTTTTTCTTCTTGTGAAGTAATCAAAGATGAATTGGGTAACTTACAGCCCATTCACCAAACATTGGTTGACCAGGAACCTGTTGTCCTGAACTGATACAATGACCCGGATTGACCTGCCTTAACCACGTGAAACGAAATATACCTGGTTTTGTCAGATTTACAATGCTAAGTATACCAATACTTGATAATAGCAATCGGACGTACAAGTGCCCGTCTTGTGTCCTAATTCCGTTCTTATAAGAGCAGATTCACAACAATAGCACTAAATAGACTTGGCGTGTTAACAAGTAAAAAAAACCTTCTAGGAGATTTTTTTTTACTTGTTAACGTACCAAGCCATTATCAACTACAACATTTCATTTAAGCTCTATGACTATCAACGTACTCACAGTTTCTGGGACTGGACCTAAACATGATTTACGGGTGTGCCCACACACAGGTTATCATCCTAATTTCCGGGCTCTTAGAGCTGTAGCGGCCTTCTGTGTTGATTTTAGTCGAATGTGGTAAGGTAGTCTGTTTGCGCTGAATAAAATGAATTGAATTGAATGAAAATGACAGGAAATATTACCTTTATTTTGAAACAGTGGTCCACTGACGAGTGACAGATATTGCCCTCCTTTTGCAACAATGATCTACTAACAAATATTACCCTCGTTTTGCAACAATGGTGTACTGATAAGTAACAGATATTACCCTCCTTTCGCAACAGTGGTCTACTGATAAGTAACAGATATTACCCTCCTTTGGAAACAATGGTCTTGGGGAGGGGGGGGGATTGAGGCTTAATGGCGCATCGACAGCTCGGTCATTAGCACCAACCTCAGTCACAGTGCAGTGGTCCGGGTTGCCACTGCACCACACATTACAGAGATGGTCTTGGTAAGTAACAGATATTACCTCCTTTTGCAACAGTGATCTACTGATAAGTAACAGATATTACCTCCTTTTGCAACAGTGATCTACTGATAAGTAACAGATATTACCCTACTTTCGACACAGTACTCTAACAATTTACTTGGACAATTTACTCTAACGTACCCTCATGGATCCTTTTCTTTACCATTTTGTACCCTTTCCGTCTTTATTTATTTATTTATTTATTTACCTTTCATGTACCCTTTATTTACTTCTAATTTAACCTTTATTTCCCCGGTATTTATAGTCTTGAATTTACATTTGGTTTTTAATTCTATGTCAACATCCTCTCTCCAACACAACATGGTTTCCTTCCTAGACGCTCTTGCCTTAGCAACTTGCTATGCACATACAACTCCATTACACAATATATCGACTTTGGTATTCCTTGCGACGTTATCTACCTTGACTTTAGTAAGGCATTTGATTTTTTACTTTACTCCCTCGGTTTTCATTAACCTTTGATTTCCTGGTTGCACTCCTATTTATACAATCGTCGTCAACGTGTTTGCCTTCGTGGTTCTCCCAGCAGATGGACTCCAGTTACCTCTAGTGTCCCCCGAGGATCCGTACTTGGACCTTTACTCTTTAATATCTTCATGTTCGATCTCCCTGCAATCATCACGCTGATGATTTTAAACTTTTTGCTCCCGCCTTTCTCCCGAATCTCTCCAACGTGACTTCAATAATGTGGTGGCCTGGACCTCAGCAAACGACCTACGACTTAATCCTGATAAATGCGTTGTGATTCACTTTGGTCACAATAATCCCTGCAATTCCTATCACATCCAACAAAATATAATCTCTCTCAAGACTCAACACCATGATCTTGGAATTCTTGGGCGATAACTCTCTTCAGTTTCACCATCATGCCATTTTCATCACAAATAAAGTTGTCAGGAAAGCCCATTATATTCTGAAATCTTTCTCTAATCTTAACTCTCCTAACTTAACTTGTTGATTGTCGCCATCTTGATGGTGTTCGTCGTCGTTTTCATCTTCCGCTTGACATTGCGCGTCAGTTGGGCGATAAGTCTGTCCTTCTGTCCGGTGTTTTTCAATTTTTGCAGGAGGTACAGATGTATGACAAGATTTAGATTAGGGGTTTGAATAACATCTCTGTAATGTGTGGTGCAGTGGCAACCCGGACCACTGCACTGTGACTGAGGGTGGCGCTAATGACCAAGTTGTCGACGCGCCATTAAGCCTCAATCCCCCCCTCTTAACTCTAAACTTTTTGTTACCCTTTCAGTTTAAAACCTTTCTCCGACCTGTCCTTGAGTATTGTTCCCAAGTCGCAAGACCTTGTTATGACTCTTTCTTTTGCCGCATTGAGGCCTGCCAGCGGCGTCTAACTAAGCTATGTAGACCTCTATACCTACCTTACCAGAACAGCCTTAACCACCTCCACTTATCTTCGGCTGTTTTTCGGCAGAGCCGTGGAGACATCATACTTACTTTCCAAATTCTAAACGGGCTCATTGATGTCATACCTACCGATTTTTTCTGTCTTGCTCTTTCCAACACCAGGGGTCACAACCTGAGGCTCTTTGGCAACCATTCTAAGCTAAATATCAGGTATCGCTTTTTCTCTGAAAGAGTCGTGCCCCTTTGGAATTCTCTAACACCTTACGTCGTGGCTGCCACCAGTCTGAACTCTTCCAAAGCACGTTT
>JAHWFP010035508.1:17116-30388 GCA_023313725.1 Lithobius niger
CATTCCCCCCCCCCCCCCCAATTAAAAAAAAACAAAAAAACAAATCAAATCAAAATCAAAACCAATCAATGTACACAGCAAAAGCAAATTATGGACACAATTGCTGCCATAATTGTTGTTGTCTGGTTTTATTTACTTTTGTACACAGTAATACAGTTTTAAAAATCCGTTTAATTCACTACACGTTCTTAGTTTCTTTTTTTCTGAAACTAGTTACCATTTAAACGCAATGATTAGTCTGTCATCCTAGCCTCCCCCCCCCCCCTCCAACTCTAACACCCTTCCCCCCGAAAATCGTCTAAGAAAGTGTTAATTTTTTTTTTAATAAACGTACCTGATTTGATTACTCGTAAACCGTCGCTTGTATAAACAATATCCTCATTACGTCCCCTTAATATTTATTTACAATTTCCATTCGTTAACTACGGTACGAGTGGCCACGCCCTAAATGCGATCCAATGAGTTAGTCATCGCTATAGTTTGTTCCACATTATGTTTGCAGGAAAGTGACTGTATGACGCCATGTTTGCTTCCACTACGAGTGCAAAAAAAAAAAACACGTAAATATCCCACTCTTAGACTCCAACAGTAATTGTGTAGAGTCTACAAGTGTTTTTGGACTCATAGTGGAAGGAAACGTGGCGTCAGATAGTCAGTTGGTTACGTCCCGTTTCGCCAAATCTCGTTTCGCCAAAAAGAAAGCAGATTAACAGCTTTTGCTTCGGGGGTCAGTCCCGTTTCGGCAAATCCCGTTTCGCCAAATATCGTTCACGAAATTTGAAGCACACGAAACATTTAAAACATTTAAACACAAACATTTATAACATGATAATAGTCAGACATTTATAGACAAACACCCGTTTTGCAGAATCCCATTTCGCAAAATAATTTGTTTCAAATTACGTGCCTCGCTCGTGCTGCCGCGCTCGCTGCGGCTAAACACATAACATCAGAAACCACAACTGCAAATATTACTAACAATTAGGCATGCCTCTTTAACTTCAGCAATGTTAAGTTTTTGAAGAATATTTAATTCTGAGAAACGTAATTTTGCAAAATGGGATTTCCCGTTTGGAAAAAGTTAACCATCGCGTGTATAACTATTCTTAAAACATAACCTTGGCAGTGACGTAGTGACGCCCATGCAATCTAAACAATTATATTTAAAGCGCACGTTTTTGCGTCTGTATTGCCACTTTTCAAAACACTAATAAATCAATTGGTCTTATTCTACCACTGCTTGTGTCTGTTAAATGTTTGTCTTTTAAAGCCCCAGTACATAGAAATAAGGTATTAAATTTCGTGTACGTACAATTTTGTCAAATTAGTTTTGGCGAAACGGGATTTGGCGAAACGGGACTGGCCCCTGGGGGCAAAACTGTTAATCTGCTTTTTTTTTTGGCGAAACGGGATTTGGCGAAACGGGAGTTCACCAGTCAGTTTCCTGCAAACATAATGTGGAACAAACTATAGCCACGTTGAGTTTTTTGGGTGAAATGCAGAACTGAAATTGGCCTCTTTTATTACGTGCTATCATAACGTCACAGGACGTCATTCAAGGCAATATACAACACTTATGATTGCCTTGTGTGCGTCCTGTGACGTTATGTTTCTATGTAGTAAGAGGCCAATTTTAGTACTCTGATTCTACACTGAATGTTGGTCATTTGCTTGTCAGAAGGTGATTTTATTTCGTAGTTAGTAGAACTGTGATTACATGCGGTTGCTAGCACACCACTCTCTACATCAGTCTCACTGCACTACATTATAAAAGAGAAGAGTGAGGAGACATATTTAAAACCAAGAATTTATAGGGTTTGGGAGGAGAATTTGTAACTCTAAAACGTCCCCATTGTAACACGTTAGATTCGTCCCTATTAGTTCAGTCTGAGTTTTCAGAGTTGCCACGTTTTCCATCTGGTAATTTTAGCTCATTTTTCACCCCAAATCTAAAGCAAACTAAATTACAACTAAGCTAGGCTAAATAATAATTAATTACAAGCTAGTTTCTTTTGGTTTACTGTAATTTTAGGCTAAAAACTGATTAGAAATTCCCACATGAAACACATGGCGCACTCTATAAACTAAGACTGAACTAATGTGAATGTATTCAATACGTTTCAGTATGGGTCTCAGTGACAAATTCTCCTCCCCAACCCCATAAATTCTTGCTAAAACCTATCCACCCAAACCTAAAACTAGTATAAGAGAAACCGCCAAGTTTCCAAAAAGGACCGGCCTTTGAAAGTAGTGATATCATTCGACCAGGAAAAGGCCGTCAAGGTTAATACTGTTAGCCAGCACAATCTCGTGACTACTCCATAATTTCTTTGTGTGACTACTTCCTTAGACGGCTTGAAACATGATGTTCAGCATACGATAGATCTCGCATCCCTGGCAAGAATTTTGTAAATCGTCGTTGTACACGCTTAATTTCTTCAACTTCAGTTAACATCCAGAAAGCACAATTTTTCATTCGCAAACGTTCAGTAGTACTGAATAATCATGTTGCATTACAACTTAACCGTTAGCCTGTACGCACTATACTAAGATATTTGACCAAAATCAAAGATTTTCCGTTTGTATTCTGTAGCCATCGGATCTCACTCTTTTTATGCCTAGGAATTCTTAAAAGTAAAATCATAAAACATTACTATGTTGCTCCAATTGAATCAGTGATTAATAATATAATTTTATTGGAAATAGTATTGTGGATACACAGTTAAATTGCCTCCAAGTGCTTCAGGGTTAAAAGTCAGTATTTTACTAGATGTGATTTTTTGTTTTCGAAAAATGACACCTAGGAAAAATACAAAAGACGCAATAGGTACTAAATCTTTATGTAAGGATCGTGCAAAAGAGCGTGGGAGGGAGAGGGGAGGGAAAATGTGTGTATATGCTCAGATTTTGAAAACGCGACATCCAGATTTTGTTCATAAATTCTGAAAGCTACAGAAAGGTGTTTTCTAAGAGGCTTGACACAGTTTTCGGGGATGGGAGGGGGGTGGTTGGGAGTACTGGGAAGCACTTTAAGCAGGGTCCGGGGTGGAGCTAGGAGCCAAACCCATTTTCTCCTGGTGTTAAGTAGCTTCGTATAGCGAATTAAAACTAAAAAACTGTAAAAAAAATAATTACTAACAAATAAAATAACAAGTATAATAAAGGTTTAAAACACCAAAATGACAGGCATTTTGGGAAACGGGAGGGCAGAAATGTCACTTACCCCGGTCCGACATTAAAAAGGGACAAAAATTTAAGAAAAAACAAATGTTCTTTGGCTGCGAATCTCGAACCGGGCAGGGCGTTTGCCAGGTTGAAACGGTGGCCACGAGTACACGTGTTCGTTGAAATGATAAAAAGTGGGATGTCAAATAGATGAAAACCACGAACCATTTTAAATGTCAGGATTAAATCTGCCTTCAGGCGACGGCGCTCGTGTCCGGAAAATAGCAAAGTGAGAGACATGCCATTAGACTGAACTCTTAATTAAACGGTTGGGGGTTGGATGGGGACTAAAACTATGGTAGCCACAAGTGGTTGTTGCATCGGGGTTGCTCGAACTTCGCTAGCTAATACGGCGAAGACGCTAAGGCCCCTGTCCTTAAAACGACTTAATTTAAGGCGGAATTAGGTTCATTTGGGACTTACTGAAAGAAGCAGCTCAAAATGGCAGGCTGAAAACAAAGACAATTGATTAGTGACAATTGATCTCCAAAGACAAGACACTCTTAAACTAAACCACTAATCCATCTTAAATTCTAAGTCCCAGCAAAATAGGCCTAGGGCCTTTAGGCTTAATCGTAACCCTAAGTCATCCCCCTGTTCCCTCACGTAGGCCTAAATTAGTCCTAACATTTGTGCCAACTAAATTCCCCTGGAAGAAAGTACTCCAAAGCAGGAGATCTGTGCTGGTCAAGTCCAGCCGTCGAAAAGATGAACTTTATTCCCAAACATTTGCTTAAATAGGTTTTACATAATAGGCAAGCACGCCTGCACGAGAAACGAGGAGGAATACAAATGGAAATACAATTACGACCCCAAGGGGTTGAGAAAATGCTAAAAACTAGGTATAGTTAAGGTACATTGAGATACCTAAAATCACTACTTAAGGTCACCTGTGAACAAGAAAACAGGAAAAACGATCTCAGCGATGCAGTCCAGATTACAAATATAGTCTGATACTGTTGTTAGTCTTGACGACCGCTGCAGGACGGATGACTGGCTGACAACCGCTGCCCGCTAAGGTAACTATTCTCTATATTACTTAATTCAAGCGTATTTTCAGGTAACATAAAACAAAAACACTATAAGACGCACTTTTTCGCTTATTCGTCAATTAAATCTTGAGAAATTTGCATTTTCACAAAAACGTTCCCAACATCCTTAAGTCCGTGTTAAGCCTAACCAAGCCTAACCATTCGAACGGTCTAAAAACCCAAGCAAATTTTCGTATCTTTTATCCTTCTAACCTAAATTTGCGTCAGCTGCCGTAAAAAGAGTAAACATGCTTGCCCTATGTTTCGTGTTACTTGACTGTTACAATACTTGTCGTCCCAATCTACCGACCGTCGGCTTGGTACGGCACAAGCGAAATATGTACTTATATTACTAACATCCCAAAAGGGTGACAGGTACAAAAGGGAGGTGAAAATATCGGTATATGGCTCGTTTATCCTCAATTTATCATCTACGGTGTCCACGTGCTTTCTAAGATCAACGTCCTTTCTTTTCACGGGTGGCAGGGTACTCCTCATACGATACCTGAGCTAATACCTATAGGTTTCTTCTCTTCGTAGTCACCTTCCCCAGTCATGTTCCAGAATTCATAACGAGTGCAGGTGTAAGTTCGAGATTAAAAACAAAACATGCTTTAGATTAGTTAACGAAGTTTTGTAAGGTATCAGGTGTCTGCCTTTTGTAATGTTGGCCTTTTGAGACGTCCGGTTTTGTACCTGTCGGCCTTTAGTACCTGTCGGCCTTTTGGCTGTATGCCTTTCTTCTGCCGGCCTTTTGGGTGTCGGCTTTTTGACCAAGACCCATTCTGAGCAAGTAATGCCAGTCATAACCAATAAAAATGTACTAATTATGTTCATCAAAGGCACAGGCATGTTGAAGGCAAGTATTGCCACGCACAGACAACAAAGGGATAGTAATTGTGTTAATCAGTGGCACAGGCATGTTGTGCGCAAGTATTACCAACCATAGATGATTAAGCTCCGTAATTATGTCCATCAGTGGTGCAGCAAGTATTGCCAATCACGGACGAAAGAAATATGCTAATTTTGTTCATCAGTAGCACAGGCGTTTTGTGAGCAAGTATTGCCACACACAGACGATAAAGAGATGTTAATTGGGATCCTCAGTGGCACAGGAATTGTCAGCAAGTATTGTGAATCATAGGCGATAAAAACATAATCATTATGTTCATCTTGTGAGCAAGTATTGCCACCCAAAGTCGATAAAGATTTAATAATTGTGTTCATTAGTGCCACAGGCTTGTGAGCAAGTACTACCAATCATTGCCGATAAAGATATAGTATCTGTATTCATCAGTGGCACAGACATGCTGTGAGCAAGTATTGCCTTTGGAAGCCGGTGAATTTTCTCCTGCTGTAGGTGCTATTGCTAGCTCCATACGATCTAGTTTTCAACATATCTAGCAAATTAAAACCCAAAAAATTGAAAAACGAGTGACTAACAAATAAAACAACAAAATGTTATTTTCAGTTTTATGAACTAACACCGGTTTGGGGAAGTTAATTGATGTCACGACTTCAGATGATGAAACTTGGCGGGAACCCTTACCTAGTTTTGTTTTTGTGCTGATGGAGTGAATCTCTGTTCATTAACTGAGAGGACCCGTTAAATTTTGTTGCTTATGACCTAATAAAAGGATTACTACCTAATTTTCCCACTACTATGCACGACGGCATGTAAGATGCATTGACATCGTAACTTCGAATTTGGCTGGTATTCTTAAGTTTTTGTTGTAGACAGTTTTAGTTGGCGTTTTTGCTTTAAAAAAGACAAACTTTCAAAGCATGGTGGCAATGGGGTAACATAAAGGAATACTAGCAACAACTATAAAATCTTGACACTCGCAAATAAAATGGCCAGCTCTCTTCTCAATTTTTCCAATTATGCACGATTTTTCCGAAAGTAAGTGAAGGAAAACTTCCCCTACAATTCCCTCGCTGTCATTACGGTTCTGATTTCTGTTGTCTTATTTCTTACACAACTTTAAGCAATATTTCTTCAGCTAATAACAATTTATTTATTAAATAAGCAAGATTCAGCTGGTTGGCAGGCCCAGTGTTCTTATTCCTAGTAACTTTTCCTTGCCATTCATGTAGCGCTCAAGGGTCTGTTTCCATAATCTGAAACAAAAGAAAACATAAAGTCACTTAGGTTCAATTTGTTGGCGTTATGCGAGTTCCATATTCAGTTTAGCCACTCCATTTTTTCTTAGAATTCCAAATTAATTAGCATTACGAAAATTTTCGAAAATTACGGGAATTTTTTCAGTTTTTGTTTTAATTTTTCCAGTATGACCCAGAAATATTTCAATTTTTCCGACTTTTCCCGTAACCTTCCCGGAAATATTAACAGGCCTGCAACCCTAGTTAGGACATTAAAGTGTGCGCGGCCTATCTTGAGTTCGCAGCAGAACGAACACAGATAATTGCCCATTCCAGGAAAACGTAGTCGCTCGTAAAATACTTCGAGGACTCAAGAATCGCCGCGCACACAATAGGAAAGTTGTTCAGTTTACGTTGATATGCTTTTTTTGAAATAGTTTGATATTTGTCAGCGTAATTACGTTTATAACCACTTTATATATATTCTTCTCTTACTTTTTTTAAAGCATCAATATACGACGTATTACTATAAAAATAACTTACTCATCTGGACTACTAAGGCTTGACATGATCTCATCCAACTTCACGAAGTAGACAACCATCCCAAAATTCACTATCTAAAATGAAAAGAAGTAATTTGTTCCTGTTAAAATCATGTAGTACAATAGAATGAATGTGACGTATAGTACTGTATAGTGTAGCATGTAACATAATATAGTTGAGTATAGCTTGTGACTGTGCAGAGTCAATAATAACAGTAGCCCACTCTTCCCCACCCACAATAAAAAAAAAAAAAAATAGAGAAATTGGAGAATTTTATTTGATAGCTCACCAGTGAACCGCATCTGAGTACTGTGAGTGCTCTGTTTCGACTTTCAACATGGCGGTGACCAGATTCTTATTTTAAGTGGGTCTCGCACTATAGTTTTTTATTGTATACATATAATTTTATTGTAAGCATTGACACATACTGAGCTTGTAATTGTTACCATGCTTCATTGTCATCGTGTGTTTGTCTTGACTCTCTAGGTGACCAATTCATTAGTGCTGAATATTAAATGCTGTGTTTACTTGTGTATTGCGAGTCTATTAGCATCATCAGTGGGCTCCGTTGCCACTTAAAAAAAAGCAGATTATGACAACTTATCCAAACATGGCTTGAAATAACTAAGACTGGTGGCAACCACAGTGGAAGATGGAAGAGAGTTCCAAGGGGCTATAAAGCTTTACACAACTAAGTACAGGGTGTCCACAATTTATTCACCCATAAAAGAAATCAAATAAAAAAAAACGAAAACTGATATTGAAAAACTGTAAAGTGCCAACTTCTTATTAACTCAAAAAGTTTTTTTTTCTGGTGATGATGGTCTCATAATAAACCTCCACATACGCCCCGCCCCGCCCCCATTTCTTGCTTCCCACAAAACGATTCTAACTAGATTCGACATCAATTTTATTATTAACAGTCAATGTTCAACTTATACAATTTTAAATATTAAAAGCACAATTTTGAAAGATAGTTTTTTTTTAGAAATTTTTTTTTAGAAATTACGATCTTTTCCTCGATTTGGCGTAGTGATACTAGCCCCGCCCCAATTGCATATCGTCATCCAACCTCTAAATTCGCATGCTTCAGCATTGGCATTTCGCTTTAAGGCCCAACGAATAATCTTTAATCATATCAAAAACCAAAACTGGTAAAAGGGACCGCCAAGTTTCGAATGGTTCGGCCGCTTAATAAGTCGAAGGTTAAATGAAAACTAGAACATTGCTACTTTCGGTAGCAATGTTCAAGTTTTCATTTAACCTCTAAAGTATTATTCGGTGCGATTAAGTTGGCGAATGTTTTGGTGTTGATATCACTCCTTTGAAGGGCCGAACCATTCGAAACTTCCAACCTCTAATTTCGCATTGGCATTTCGCATAAGTAGGCCCAACAAATAATCTTTATGCCGCTCATTTACAAAGTTAAAGCTCTAAATCCTCACGAGAATCAGCTTCGTGTTTCCGTAAAAGTCCGATAGTTCACGAAGGTGACGTCATTTCTCTAATATTGGCATAACTCGATGAAGTGAGATACGTCTAGAGTGGTTTGTTTGTTGGTGACCAATCAGTGTCCAGTACAGCTTCGACCTGTACAATTACTGAAGCAGAACGGGCAACTGTGGTCTTTTCAAACGTAATATCCCAAGAGCTAAGGAAATTATCAGATAATTTTTTCACCTCGAGTGTTTTGACCCCTATAAACTCACGAGTGCTATTTAGGCAGACATTAATTTCACGAGTGCGTAGCACGAGGGAAATTATCTGCCAATAAATAGCACGAGTGAGTTTAATGGGCCAAAAAAAAAAATTTGATAATTTCCAATAGCTCGCGGGGTATTTAGTTAGAGAATTTCACGTCATATTTCAGTATTCAGAACTCTAAATTTCGTATGCAACATTTAAAAATTTTATAAAAGTCGCGCTACCGTCCAAATATCGGCGCGCCGATTGGCACTACAGCCGTCAGGAATAAAATTGATATTCGCCGCCGCTGAAGAATTTTTCATTGGCGCTCACCTCCAAACTTTTTACTTTCAACAATTTCGTAATAATAAATTAATAAATGCAGTACATAATTTTATTTTTTTTTAAATTGCAAGAGTAAATAAAAAAAAAACAATCAAATACGGACTGCAGTGGAGCGTAATAAATTTCAAAACGGTGTTCAGAATTTGTTCTAGGTTACGTTGACGTTAGGCCTAACGACACAGGCGGATTAACGTGTTTCGCCACCGGCTTCTACGTGTGATTGCAGGCGTTGCTAGGTTACGGAAATGAACGACACAGTGCTGTATTTCGAAAGAAAGGCCTTCCGGACTGTTACTGGTAGGAAAATACATACTTTTATTTGAAATGAATTCAACAAACGTGTCGTAACGTGTCAACTGTGTAACGTTTGAAGCGAGTGACTGCCAAAAGCGTATCAACTTTAGAAAGCGCTCGCCATGTTTTGCACGGTTTAGCATTACACTGCGTCAACCAATGAAAGCTACAGGATATTGCCTAACTGATTTAGTTTTAAATTTAGCCAATGAACATCGACTTACAGTGATAATCACGCAGTAGCTTTTGAAAGCTACTGCGTGATTATCACTGTAAGTCGGTTGTGATTGGGCAAATTTAGTACACGATCAAGTAAGCAAATTTCGGTCAGGGAAATTCTCAGCTATATATACCCCAAGTGCTTCTAAGAAATTAATAATTTGTGTGTTTTAGCGCAAAAGGATTTCAGAAAAGCACGAGTGGAATTCTTTCTTTCCCCAAAACGATACACTCGACATCAGATTTTATTTACGTTTTAGCATTTACATATTAACAGTTGTGGGTACACTAGCCTAATCGATGTTTACGATGTGTTCGATGTTTACGATGTTTTAGTCGTCTACGATTTTACGGCGTTCAGAATTTAAGATGTTTTCTATTTGGCTCAGCACATGTCATCAATCAACCTGTAATTTCGTTTGCTTAGGCATTGGTATTTCGGATTAGGTATAACCTCATTTTGTATGTTGTTGATACACCAAATTACCAAACCGACGTATCCTAATCAAGAAGCATCTTCGTGTTTCCGTAAAAAACCGACGATTCACGAAAGTAACGTCATTGTTTTAATACGGGCATATACCTATTCCCGAATCCTGCTGAGAAGCAGCTTTGTGTTTACATGCAAGTCCGACGGTTAACGAATGAAACGTTATTTCTCTAATATTATAACGAAAATGAAAGCAAACATCGTACTTTAAATGAGATTCGATTTATTTAACTGTGGCTTGTTTGTTTACACAATGTTGTCGTACAGCATCACTATTCCAAGATTACGAAGGTGTCCGCCATCGCACAAACAAGAGGCTACTGAACGACGAATAACCCATTAATCGAATAAGGGTTCTCTGCATGTGTTTCTGTATTGTTATTCGATTCTGAAATGCCCCATAACCCTTCACACCACGGAAACTCGACGACAAATTGCCCCTTTACGCAACTTCTCTTAAATTTTTTAAGGACAATTTGTCTGAAGGGGCTGTTCGTCGTTGAGTACTGCGTAGGTGATGGTGTGTCTCATAAACAAGCAATAATAGCATTGGTTTTGTGTAAAAATTGTGGCGCGCACAGTCACATTGCCAAGCTTTCTGAGAAAAAGAACGTCAGCACGATTCGTTCTTTTTTGTGCGTGTGCTGTCCCCTTGTCGCAGCCTCAACGAGGCTTAACAACACAGAAGTTGTCGATCTCGGTCCTTGAGGACTCGGACGTAAATCTCAGTCCTCCAGGCCTGGGATGACGGTATCAAGCTTGTTGAATTGATTGTTACAAGCATTGTCGTGTAGTTTTTTCCTAAAATTAATTTCTTTGAGCCGAAGCAACTTAATGCTTGTATGGCTGAACCGGCTCAATTTTGAACATTACCAGACTTTTAGAGAAGAAGAAATATCTGGTAAAGGGAGGTGACAACCCGGGGATTCGATCCGGGAGGCATCGTAGGGGCCGAAAGATTGTCCTGAATTGGCCAGAATAGTTCCCATAGCCGCTGAAGGAGCATGGTAGCCTCTCACAATACCCTGGCCGGCAGTCCTGGCGGGGACTTTGCCAGGATCCCCTTTCCAGGGTTCGACCAGATCCGCAAACCTCCAGCAACCAGGCTGAGCTCTCTCACAACTCAGCCACGATGACCACATACTGTACACATTTAGTACTGATCATATCAAAAACCAAACCTGGTAAAAGGGGCCGCCAAGTTTCGAATGGTTCGGCCCTTCAAAGGAGTGATATCAACACACCAAAACTGAGTGATAAGTCGTTTAGAGTATCAGTTGAAAAAAACCCAAAAAAACAGTGGTACAGGGAGAAGTAGAATTCTGAATGGCAATGACATTTGGGCTATTCCGCAAATAAATTAACCGAACTGATATACTTACCAGTAAGAAATACTTGACCTCCAGGAGCAGTTGCTCGATTTCCTTATTAGTGGGCAAAGGCTTACTATGCAGTTCGTTATGTCTCTGTAGATAGAAGTCGCAAAACTTCCTTTCGAAATCGTCTGGCATGATCACTGATGCTTTATTGTGTGCTCCTGAAAAATATTATTTGCATAGTTAGTTTATCCTTCGAAGGTTGTTGATTAGTTGACGATTGCTGATTGTTAATTATTCACCCACAAGGTTTTGTCATGGGGTAAGGGTGCATTTGTCAAGCGATCTCGTAATTTTCTTGTTCACTAGCACACACTTACTTATTGCTAAAAACGCTAGTTACCTCTCCTGTTAGGAGCATTAGTTTTTCAATTGAATATAAAGAGCAACCATGGCAACAATGCATAGGGTGATGATCGTTTCATGGCTCGAGGCACGAAGTTCAATGCATGTTGCATTGCAGAATAGATTTATAACAAGAAGAAGAAAATTTCTATCATAGTAGAAAATGGAAGTCTGATTTCTACATGCAACCATTTGGCGGTTTGTTTACGATTCGGCAAATCGAAAATAGGCACCATGTTGGAATATGAATTATCTACCGCTTCCAACCTATAAATCCACTTTGAACAATGGAAAGATGAAATATCACAAAAGGTGGTGATACCCATAGACGAGAATGTTGATATTACCACAAAGGGGCTGAGGTGTTGGATTAGTCATATGGTAACCACTGCAAACTTAGCTGCTTAACAAGTTTTTACCAGGAGAAGTATAAAGGGTGTGGCGATTATTGGTTCGTACAACTGCTCCTCGACATCAACGGCACAGCTAAGGAACAAGCAAGCAACGTAAAATGGGTAAAGATACAGGTTGGGGTAATTCCAAATTAAAAACCTAGCTGATGGAATAAGGCGTAAAGTTCTAATGATGTTTTAATTCTTAATTTGAGCGGTGATCAGCTCTGGTTCGCCTGATTTATTGAGGCGACTCTAGCCTTGGCTTAGGGCCTTAAATGGAATACCACAAATGTTAGATTTACTCGGGGTCAGTTAGAATGAAGACGGATTTTGGGCTCTTATTTGATTGGGATCGTTAATCTTGCTGTTTCGGGGTTGCAGTGAAACACTAACAACAGGGTTGGTCAGGGTTGAATTTAAATTGGAGGAATTAATTAAAATGGGAAATATTTCTAATTAAAATAGCCGAAATTACCTTTGGATGTGGGTTGTAGGGAGGTTCGTGGTGGATGAATTCTCGATTAACACTTAATTGTTGGGAGCACCAGGCAGAAGACCAAGCGAGCTCGAGCCATTACATTTGATGTCAAACATTAAGTAGTACAGGCAATTCATACGCTATATATTGTTACAACAATTGATCACATAGCATCATCTCAACTAACAATGAGTATTAATTCCGAAGTGACAATGGATTGTTACAATATGACGTCATGTGTACCTTGGGGATTGGTAGATTTCACAAATGACGTCATCAGGCCAACTTCGCTGCGGTGGCATAATTTCAACGTCTGAGATCCAGAATTAAACTCGTAACAAGGGCTCGGCGGATTGTCCATGATAATGTTGCTGCTATCGTTCTGGTCCGCGTTCTCATGCGGCCAGTTGTGGAACGTCTTTTTGTAACATTTTTTGGAATATCTCAAGTTAAAATACATAGTATATATTTTGATCTAGGAGATTAAGTTTGAAAAATATCACTCGTGCTACGACTACGATTACTCGATTAGTTCAGACATGCGGCATCTCTGAGTGGAACAGTGGTGAACGAACTTGAATCGAAGAATGAAATGGCTTCTTCAACGCGGGAGCCAGAAAGTTGACGTCTTTGATATTGCCTACGTAAAATACAATGCTGCGATGTTCTGCAAAACGCAGGGGCTTCTGTCCCAAACGACCTCGTGACAAGGAATGGCATATGAAGAATAGTTACGGGGGGA
>JAHWFP010035510.1:0-12915 GCA_023313725.1 Lithobius niger
AAATGACCCAATTATAAAGTAATGACACAACACTTAGTGTCAGTTTTATGAATTAATTTTGCTGACCCAACAGTGCGTTATTCATTTGGTCGGTCGTTGGGTTAAATTTTAACAAATGACCCAATTATAAAGTAATGACACAACACTTAGTGTCAGTTTTATGAACTAATTTTGCTGACCCAACAGTGGGTTATTCATTTGGTCGATCATTGGGTTAAATTTTAACAAATGACCCAATTATAAAGTAATGACACAATGCCTATTGGCAGTTTTATGGACGAATTTTGCTGACCCAACAGTGGGTTATTCATTTGGTCGATCATTGGGTTAAATTTTAAGAAATCACCCAATTATAATGTAATGTCACAACACCTAGCGGCAGTTTTATGAACTAATTTTGCTGACCCAACAGTGGAATATTCATTTGGTCGATCATTGGGTTAAATTTTAAGAAATGACCCAACTATAAAGTAATGACACAGCTACCTGGTGGCAGTTTTATGAACGAATTTTGTTGACCCAAGAGTGAATTAATAATTTTGTCGATCTTTGGGATAAATTTCAACAAATGACCTATTATATAATAAGGGCACAGCACTAATTGGCAGTTTTATGAACGAAGGTTCTTGACGCAAGAATGGCTTAGGTCGCTTGGTTGGTCATTGTGGCCGTTTTTGTGAAGGAATATGTTGAGCCAAGAATGGGCTATAATTTTGGTCGCTCATTGGGTTTAACTTTGCTAAATGACTGAATCGTAACAATGATAGCCCACCTAGTGGAAGTTTACTGAACGAACGATATTAATCCAGCAGTGATTTATTCCTCTTGAGTTACAATAATTTTAATAATCAACCAAAAATTATAATAATTGCTTTTACTGCATTCAAATGAGTAAAAGGAGTCAACAAGGTGTTGAATGAGAACTAAAGTAGCCTCAAAACTAATTTGGCTCATTGTTCGCTTCTTTTATTCATTCGAAATTTGGTGTTTTTACTTTATTCTTATTTACTGTATTCCGCTATGCGTCTAAAATTGTGTAAATACTAGGGAAATGTACCTAGGTCATTTGATGCTCAAAGCGAGACCTAGATTTAGCACCACCAATCCCTCTCGTCCCATTATAAAAAACATTGCATATGACATACAGATTAAATTCTTCGTCTCGTGGTACTCCAGATGTGTCTTCTCCTCCCCTCCCCCCGACGTGAAAAAAGCTATTGCACACAATACAGGAATTAATTCATCAGCTAGTGGTACACCAAATAATTATGTCAAACCCCACATAAAATAAAACATTGTACACAAATACAATTATTTCATTTGGCTCGTGGCGCCCAAGATATGGCACCTCAGATTTTAAAAAAAATCATGCAATCAACATACAAATTAATTCATCGGATCGAATGTGAGGCTGGAAAAAAGGTCAGCAGAAAAAAGGTGGTGGTAAAAACAAGGTTATACAAGAAAAAAGTCCGAGTTAAAAGGGACATGGATAAAAAGGTCAGCGACAAAAATGTCTGTGAAGGAAATAAAATTTTGAACTTGTTGTTCTGTTGGGTGCAGGACAATTTGGTTGCGCCTAATTCCGTCCCCAACAATTTGGCCCTGAAAACTTGGTCTCTGACTGTTCGACCCAAACACAAAAAGACCATCTACGACAATATGGTTCTTAATTTAAATTTTCCCAAGTTAATAAAAAAAACTTTAAGTTGCGGACCAATATATGACACAGTGGTCTCACTGACACAGTGGTCTCACAAGTTATCTTAATTTAACACTAAATGTTCGCGGCATTTTGGGTTAATACAGATTAATTGCACAGCCAAAGTTTCATTCTTTATATTTCCTGGCAGTGAGCTTCCGGCAGTTTTGATTTGGGAGGGTTTTAGGATGTTATCATTCTCAAGCAAAGCGCCCCCCCCCCCAGTTCTGATTGAACTGAGGCTGATGGGCAAGCAACAAAAACTTTTGTGTTACTTCATAGAGCTCAACTCGTTTGCAACTTATGTTCGTAAGTCTAATTATTCACCCTGTTGAGGTCATTTTATTTTTGCGCGGGTTATTTTTCGTAGAGTTACATTTCATACGGAGCCGAACTGTCACACTATTCATAAATGTGTGACCGAATTGTCATGTTGTTGTTGTTATTACAGGGAAGTTAGGTTAGGTGAGTTGCCATGGCTTGAACTTCATAACGCAGGATACAGAATTCACAAAGAACGACATTAACCGGATAATTCATCCCCAGGTTTTTTTGTTTCTTTATTATTCTTGAGACATAAACAAATTATAAATAAAAAATAACTCCTTGCTTATATGGAAATACGAAAAAAAGGAAATGACATATCAATGAATACTTTTACACTATTTAGTAGTTGGCAGTTTTTGTTTTATTTCTTAATGGTTGGCTTAACCAAAACGATACTATTAAACTTCCTAGCCTACAAACACCTATTTCCATTTCTCAACCTGGAACATTTAATAAAGATTTCGCAATTTTGATTTTAAAATTTGTTTACCGACCTCTAAATGAGAAACAAATGTTGCTTGGAATTTTATTTTTTTCCATGTTTCCGAATAAGCATGGAAATATGCCTTCAACATTTAAAACGTTTGCGTCGGCCGAAATTCTAACTGGAAAATCGTCTAATGGGTTAATTGTCTAATATGGCCTGCCCAAATAATAAATCTAAAAAAAAAATGATCTAAACGGATGTCGTCGAATGGATAATCGTACAATGGATAGTTGTCTTACTCGACAATAACATGGCTGCGGTTTCTGATGTTATATGTGTAACCGCAGCAAGCGCGGTAGCGTGAGCGAGGCAGGGATGTTAAACTATTTTCCATTATACGAATTTCGCTTTAGAGGATTTTTCGTTGTATGGTATACGATCTTCCAATTATGCGTGTTTCTAGTTATACGATCATTCCTCGCCCCGTTTTATTTACTACTCGTCTAGGAATGATAGGTATCATAAGGAAGGACGTCATATTCCATTGTAACAAAGAAGGAAGGATAATTACAACGATAAAAGACTAACGCAAACAATTCGTCCCCTGACGATTCGTCACCAGTTTTTTTTCTTCAGTTAATAGCTAATGTGCAAAATTGCACTAAAAAAATACTACATGCTTGTGAAAAAAAAACCATCAAAAACTGAAATTCCAGGCATTTTTTTTTTCCTTTTCAGAAGTCATAATTTTAGAAGCCGACAAGTCTATGTTCTTTCAGTGGTTGGCCTGGTTCAATTTGTACAATAAACTTAAGAAACTACGAAAAAATCCAAAGAAAAAATTTATGAAAGGAAAATCCAAATGAAATAAAATCCAAACAAAAGAAATCCAAAGTGCATATGTTATTATATGTTAGGTCAATATTGCCTGGGCTTTTTTTTTCTTTATCAGCACCGCGTTTGTCTTCGGTTTTTTTTCTTTCCCAGTTTTTCCCTTTTTATTTATTGTTGTCCCCCCTCCGCTCCCCTTCCCCACCAAGTTTAATTTCAGCTTCTTTAAAAGTAATAAAATGCTTTTTATTGTTCCTTAAAACTATGTGCAGTACGAGAAATAAAATATTAAGATCTCGTTTCTTCCGACATTTTTTTCTCCTTAAGATCCCCCAACTAATTAGATTCCTGTTCTCTCTCCTTTACTCTTTCGGTGTTTTATGTATTACTGAAAATTTTGTATGGCGACTACTGGAAAAAAAGGGAAGACAGCAAACAGTAACATCAGTCTTAGCCATCTGAATGTTTAAGTTTCGAACATCTGAACGTTCCTTACCCGGCGAAATTCGAGCCGAGACAACTAACCTTAACGAAATCAACAAACCCAAATCGAATTAAAAAAAAAAATCCTACTTACGGAGTTAATCAATGCAACTAACCTAACCTATCATAATCTGTAGAAAAAAATCCCACTATCATACAAAATTTATCCTCCCTGATAAAATTCGGGAAAATGACGATCAGTTAATTACTGGATTTAATGTAAGTGCATATCATGAAAATAACGCACTGCTTTGTAAGGTTTCTTTTAATTTTTGAATCTATCTAGGAAGGAGGGGCGGCCTCATAAAGTTCGTTTTGTTTATCGATTGCCTAGTTATTAAATTAAAACTAGGACCACATTGGATGATGGTATTTATTTCAGTTTTATTTCCATGGTTTGGATTTATAAATGTTTTTACATAGATTTTATTTATTTTTTGTCTCAGGGGGAATTTAAAAACCTTAAACCGAAAACAGCGGGTGTAGCACAAAACCATTGGAGCTCATACCCCCACGAAATTAGAAGCTGTGAAAGTACATAAACAAAACACACAGAGTTCGACTCCAATTCCAGGGAACAAACACTGGCACATACCAGCCTCAATGCACACGCATACTTTACCAATTCCTTTTGTTTTTAATGTCTATGTGTTTTATTTGTGTATCATACGAGCTTTATGGAAGTTGTATATGTAATTTATTAGTGGGTGTTTGTTGGTTCATGTTTGAATTCTGTGTGTTTTCGACACCATAACATTCCGTCCCCTTCCCCCAAAAAATATTGTGATTAGTTGCGGAGGAGGAGGGGGGAGGGGGTAAAAGAGAAAACTGTATAGCTTACTAAACCCAGAAATGTGTGATAAATGACACATTCTGTTTCTGATAATATATGTACAGCCACCTAATAAATTTTTCCCACTCGCAACCTTAGGGGAACAAGGAAAGGAGTGGGTGGATAAAAGAAAAACCTGTGCACTTTGCTACAAGAAGGAATTTGTGATTAGTTGCAGCTTGCTACCTGAAGAAATTTATGATAAGTTATGGTTAAAAAAAACAAAAAAACTTTCATTTAATTTTGGGAATGACTGGTCTGGGGACGAAAAGATCACCATGTGATCCTCGCAGGAAACGCGGCAAAAATACTTTTACCGAGAATCTATTTTGTGATTCAGGTTGCGGGGTGGGGGGGGAGTTATAAGAGAACAGATGCAGGGTTTACAAATGGCAAGGTCAAGGGCGAACTGGGCCCACAAGTTGCATGGTTCTGAGGGACGACTGAAAGAAAAGGATATCGGTATTCAAGCGAAGATAAGGTGTCCATTATAATCCTTTAGCGCCTCAGGGAACACTTCGGAAAAGTAAAAGATGTAATTGGACCGCATTATGACAACTGCACTCTATAAAAAACTGAAATGTAAAACTAGACGGAAACCTGGCGTAATAATTAAATAATAAAATCGAAAACAAGAAAAAACAAAACAACTTCTAAACAAATAGCGCTGAGTTGGGCATAAACCACTATTAATGGAACCCACCTGTGATTGGTGGGCAGAAAAAATAGTCCCGGAAAAAAATACCCAGACCTTTTTCCGCCGAAAAATTCCCGTGTAAATAAAAACGGCAAAAAATGAATAAATTCACAGGAATGAATATTTATTCAGATTCGCACGTATTTATTGATATAGCCTACTGGAGGATAAAATATTCTCAACTTCATTTCTTCTAAATTTAACAAACTGACTGTACGTCTAAAATTCAAAAGGATGGTCGAAAGAACGGCTAAAAAAAAAAAACAGTGCACCCAAAATTATAAAATTATTAGCTGTGAAGAAGCAGTCAAAATTATAAACCGTGCGCAGAAAAACAAGCCGCAGTAGTAAAACCTGCAGCCGATAAACAGCAGAAGGTAAAAAAAAAAGAGGCGAAAAAAACCTATGAACAAAAGGCCACGGGAAAAAAACGCTGCGGAAAAAAAGCCAATGAAAAGTAGCCGAAAAAAAAAAGCCAAATAGTTTGTCGATTTTTTGTTTGTTTTCGTGTTGTATTTGTTATGGATTAGGTTAGTTCAGTTGCGTTGGGTCGAATTTCACCAGGCAGGCAAAAGTTGTTTCACCAGAAAACGTGTTTTTTACCGGTGTTTTCAATGATTTTTTTTTCCTTCGGTAGTTTTCCCCAGGCTTTTATTTTCTACATTCGAATAAACAAACACCCGTCGTAGCACTTGAGAACTACGTGAAGATCGGACACTAATACAGGTGTTTGTTTAATTTGTCTTCCTTCTACAGTTTCAATTATCTTCAGTCTTGTGATTAGTATTTCTGATATTAGATGCGTAACCACAGCAAGCCAAGCACGAATAGCTCCTGAATAGCCGATCACAGAAGCTGTTCAGGAGGAATGTTCAGGAGGAATGGAGGCACCGGTCACATAGGCACCCGAATTTAGACACTGGACAAATAGGCATTCGGACATTTCGCCACCCGGACAAGTAGTCACCCGGACATGTAGACACCGGACAAATAGGCACCAAGTTTTATTTATTTTTTAATTGGGATAGATTGCGCTCAAATTCTATATCGTTTGTTTTAAATCTGGGACACTTAGTCATGTGAACCGTCAGGGGAGTTTTTGCTTTTTTCCCCCGACATTTTTTGTGGTAATTAATGTTTCAAATTACGCTGCCTCGCTCGCGCTCCTGCGCTCGCTGCGACTAACACATAACATCAGAGATGCTAACGTTTGTTTTATATCTTGGACACTTAATTGTGTGAACTTTTGGTGGAGTTTTTGCATTTTTTCCCCAAATTTATTTTGATGAATTAATGTACCAAATTACGCTACCTCACTCGCGCTGCCGCGCTCGCTGCGGCTGACACGTATTATCAGAGAAGCTAGTGTGATAAAGATGCCGACAATCTTTAGCAGTTTTGAACGCTACGAACATTTTATAGCAAACTTTTTGTCTCCCCCACCTCCCAATTTGAGGAAATCAATCCCAAATTTAAAAAAAAATTGTTTTAACTTGTTGCCTATTTATCCGGGTGCCTATACGTCCGGATGCCTATTTGTCCGGGTGCCTATTTGTACGAGTGCCTATTTGTCCAGTGCCTAAATTGGGGTGCCTATTTGTCCAGTGCCTAAATTGGGGTGCCTAAGTGTCCGGTGCCTATGTGTCCGTGTACCATTAGGAATACTGTACAGTACCACCCTTTTAACTACTGTAATTCAATTTATTGAATTCTAAACTAAATACAGTTCGGACGTATTTCTGTCATGGTAATATTTTGTAACTTATGGTTCTTTTCTCAGGAGCCGGACAATATGGTTTAATACATTTTGCTGCAACGATATTTTGGTACAGAGACATTTGGGTGCGCAGACATTTTGGTGTAGTAATGTTTTGGAATCTAAAAAAAAAGGTCTGGGGGAAAAAAACTAGGGAAAAAAGGACTGAATAAAAAGATCCATGGAAAAAGATCCAGAAAAAAGGTCCGGAAAAAAAGCCGAAGGAAAAAAGCTGAAAATAATACATTTTCTGTTGAAACTCCATTGCCTGCCTGGTGAAATTCGAGCCAAGGAATTGACCTAACTTAACCTGCTGTATAAGAAAAAGTCCAGGAAAAAAGCTGCGGACAAAATAAGTTTCCTGATTATACTGCTTTGCCTACTTGCTGAAATTCGTGCAGGGGTAACTGATGCAACCTAACCTACGACAAAAATAACAACACGAAAAAAAAATTATTATAGTTTTTTAAGTATGCAGCTAATTTATTTCTCTCCACAGAAATGTCCTCTAGACCTTTTTTCCCCAGAACATTTTCCCCGACCTTTTTTCTCTACTTTTTTTCTCGACCTTTTTTCAAGGACCTTTTTCCCAAACAATTTTTTCGTTGAAACTTTTTCTGCAAAACTTTTTTTACTCTGAGTTTTTCTCCTAGACCTCTTTCCGCCGACCATAATTTGTGTTACGTTGGTCAGAGGAAATAAAAAGGTCCGCAGAAAAAGTTATGTAAAAAAAGGTCTGGGAAAAGGTCTTGGAAAATAAGGTCTAGGGTGTAGATCCGGGGAAAAACAGTTCGGGAAAAAGGCACGATGGAAAAAGGTCTGCGGAAGAAAATGCAAGACCTTTTCAACAAGGTATTCCCCCTAGACCTTATTTGCCAAGCCCTTCTTTCCTGGACCTTTTTTCCGTAGACGTTTTCTGTGGACCTCTTTTTTTTTTTTCTCTGACTTTTTTCTGCCAGGTGGAAAAAGTCCGAGAGAAAGACATTCCGAGGTAAAAAGGTCTGCAAAAAAGTCCGGGGAAAAACGGTCCGAGAAAAAAGGTCAAGAAAAAAATGTACGTGGGACTGAAAACGTTCAGGGAAACAAAGTCCGAGGAGGAAAAAACTGATAGGGGGTCTTCTGTGGAGAGAAATATATAAACTGCGCACTTAAAAAAAACTATCAACATTTTGTTGTTGTTTTGTCATGTTGTTATTGTAAGTTAGTTTGGTGCAGTTGCCTTGTCTCGAATTTCAAGAGACTGAGTAGGAAATTTCAACAGGAAACTATTTTCGTAACGTTGTTAGTACTTTTTGTTGAAAAAAAATTGCTTTGAGTTTTCTCACATTCAGGTCAGTTTAGGTTCGGTCAGTTCAGTGCGTGCACTGGTGAGGGGGAGCAGGGGCACCCAGCCCTTTTTGGAAAAAATTCCTTTTTTGACCTTTCTAAAAAAAATATACCCTATTTTGCATTTCTACACGTATAAATGCTGGCTCTGCAGCTAGGAGAAAGGGCCTGAAAAGGGCAAAAAAGAAGGCCAGGAGGGTCAAAAAAGGGGCGAAAAGGGTAAAAAGAGAGTGACAAGCGAAAAAAAAAAAGTCCCTAGAAAAGAGAAAACCTGAGGTGCTCTTTTACTAAAAGTTGCCCCTGCCCTCTCGGAGGTCTCTGCACGCTACTGGGTCAGTTTCGTGGGCTCGAATTTTACCGAACAGGATATGGTGTTTTACAAGTGAAAAATCTTTCCCCGGACCTTTCCCGTTTTTTTCCTCCACGAACATTTTCCCACCTTTACCCAGTACCTTTATCCGATATTTGTTTTAATACACTTTAAAAGGACATACCCTTTCACTATTTCAGAGTATCTCACGCTAAATTGCATTTGTAATATTTCCGTAGGTTTCAGTGACTAGCAAAATCTTCTCGACGAGATAAGAAACGAGCAAAGGCAACGAGGTATTTTTTTCCAGGTTTTTACTTTGGAAACGGGGAAGATTTTTCCTAGATAATAATAATATGGTTATCATTTATTGCTGTAAAACTAGTGAAACGGCAAGAAAGTGTTCCCGGGGTGACGGCTAATAACTCACCGTAAATAGCATTACAGATGTTACATCTTTAAAAACTAGGTAAAAATCAAATAGATTACATTTTCTTACTATTTGGATTTGCTTTTCTGAGATGTCGAGTTGAGTATGCAAACAAAATCCGGTAAGGGCATAGAATAAAATTCCCTTAGTTGAAAAACATGCTCGTATAAACTCTACACCGAACAAAAAAAATATTGTTCTATATTGATTCGCGGACATTTTCCCCAGGACTTCCCCCTCCCCCCCCCCAAAAAAAAAAAACAGGAGAGGACATATTTCACCTTAATTAGGTCAGACATTTTCCCCCCGAACATTTTCCACCCGGACATTTTCTCCCCATGAAGAAAAAGAACATTTAAGAAAAGAGTTTAACTGTGCAGTTAAAATTGCTGCACTTACCAGGTTATTTATTTCAAACGCAAATACTAGTGACTGCTTATGATTGTTGATAACTTTAAGTACATCAAAGCAAGGCTGTAGGAAGGGTAAGGCGAGCAAGGCGTCCGCCTAGGGTGTCGGCTTCCTGGGGTCGCTGTGCCACTTGTGCCTTGCTTCTTTAAGCATTAAGTCATGAGTCTATCAAGTCTTATCATACTGTCAGATGCTAGGGCCTGGCGGCGGAGAACAAATATATTTTTTTTACGGATGGTGTAGCACAAAACGTATATATGACATGTGTAATAGTCAGTATTTAGATATGTAAGCCTCAATATAACATTCGTGAAGATTTTTTTTTATTTTACTAAAATGGACACCGGGGGGGGGGGGGGGTGGCGCCCCTGGAATGGGTGCACCGCGCAGTTGGTTCGCCTTGTGCGCCAAAGGAGCTAGCTACGGCCCTGCATCAAAGCGCTAAATGGCATTAGTATATGACGTCAGTTTTAATGTAAAAATAAGAGGCGACCAGAAGGGTTACGTGCTATGAGCATGAATAAATCGAGTGCATAACATGACGACCACACAGGCAGTAGAAATCAAGCACTTATCCCCCACAGTTCTGATTGCTCACTGCCAGAGGTACTGCATATGCACTCGATTTATCCTAAAGTATTCACAAATCACAACTGCCGGTAACTCATTGCCGGGAATACAAAAAATGAAACTATGATTCATTCACGTAGCGTGCGCGGTTACGTCCCGTTTCGCCAAATCCCATTTCGCCAAAAAGAAAGCAGATTAACAGCTTTTGCCTCAGGGGCTAGTCCCGTCTCGCCAAATCCCATTTCGCCAAATACCGTTCAAGAAATTTTAGGCAGACGAAACATTTAAAACATTTAAACACGAACTTTTATAACAAGTTAACTGCTTGTCTTCGTTAGTTTGCCTTTTAAAGCCCCATTACATACAAATAAGGTATTAAATTTCGTGTATGTAAAATTTAGTCAAATTCGTTTTGGCGAAACGGGATTTGGCGAAACGGGACTGGCCCCTGAGGGCAAAACTGTTAATCTGCTAATTTGGCGAAACGGGATTTGGCGAAACGGGTGTTCACCGCGTGCGCACGATCTAATTACTTTCGATGCTCCACTAACAGGCGGCATCGCCTAGCCTATCATTTCAAATAACCAACATCACAGAACACATTTTAAACCAAATTTACTTTACCACTTGCAACTCGTATCCTACCCGTTGAAAGATGAACCGAGGCAATTAATCTAACCTGCCTTTTTCTAATCTGTAATCGTACCACCACCACCCTAGATTCACCCCGGTCGTAGGTAAAAATAACCTCGGAAAAAATACCCCGGAAAAAATACCCCTGGAAAAAATACCCCCGGAAAAAATACCCCTGGAAATAATACCCCCGGAAAAAATACCCCTGGAAAAAATACCCCCGGAAAAAATACCCCCAATATAAATATGGTCAACTAATTTTTTTGTGTGAATTAAAAGTAGACTGAAATCAGTGGCGGATTCAAGGTAATGCCCCTCTATGCCCCTTCTTTTCTTCCATAAAATTCTGAGAAAAAAAGCTGGAAAAAATAACCCAGAAAAAAAGCTAAAGAAAAAAAAAGCCGATGAAAAAAAGCTGCAGAAAAAAAGCCCATAGGGAAAAAAATTGAAAGACAAATGTGGTGTCAAATTATCAACAAACACTGCCTAAACTTAGTTGCGTATCCATTCATTATTCATTAGCTGATTGCTGCTCGATCATAGTTATCCTAAATACCTTCGGAATCATTTACAGGAAAACTCGGAAGTCACAAGTTTCCTTCCAAATTATTTTACTGGGGAGTGGTGGGGAGAAAAAATCGTCTTCTGTAACAGAAAATTCGTGCAATCACGAAGTTTCCACCAAAATTGAAATAGAAGGGTGGAGGAATAATAAGTGTCGGCATGTGTCCATGAAAAGTTCCGTAGGAACGATGAGTAACACACTTCTATTAGGGTGTTGTCCTAGCGTTTGACCGAGGACAGAGACTCGCCTCGACCACCTTTGGAACTAGACAACTAAAACTTTCAATTTTAAAAACTACATGGCGCCAGTAATATGTGTTTTTTAAAACTTCAGTATCATTTACAGCTTGTTTGTGGGCTCTCAATGTTATTCATAAATTCTTATTTAAAGTATTCTTTGGAATTCTCATACGAATAAAATTTATTAAGCGATATTCTAAACTATTTTCGATATTATTTTTAACCAATCACGAAGCAGTTTGGTTACAAAGAACGCCATGACATGTGTTATGTAATGTGCCACTCGTGCTTCAACTAAAAAAGTGAAATCTTCCAAGTCAACTGCCAGAAAGGGACAGATGAGGAAATTCAACTTTATAAACAACAAGAAAGTAGTTTGATAATATGGCAAAAAATGTTTGCTCACTTAGTGCAATTATTTTGTTGGTGGTCCGTGTTCATACTGGAGATAAGCCCTAAACAGTAAAATTTGTGGTAAGGCATATCTACGATTATCTGTTGCACATTTTAAGTCGAAAGACAGGAAGCTGATTATATCTAAAGTGTGACACGTCGTATTATGATTTGTGAGATTTTCTGCTGCATTTTCTACATTCTACGACAAAACAGTGAGAAAGTGTTTAAATGTGGAAACCGTAGTACAGCCTTTTAACTGAAGCTCATGTTTAGTTGCGTTTGGGGGCGAGAAGTGTCTTATGTTTTTGTGACGAGAAGCCTATTAAAAACATAGTATGGGGTACTGCAATTTCTGGTGAATGAGGCTTGTTGCAACGTAAATGAATTTTTTCTACCGATCGTTCCTTAAATCAAGTTTGTAGTTCGCAATTATCTTATTTAACGTGAATATCAGACGATGTATACTTGTATACAAAACGGTGTGAAAACCTGGAAATGCAACCGTAGTGATGCCGCTTTTCATACATAATTAAAAGAAATAGACAACTTTTAAATGCCAGATATTTTTATTAGTATCCGTTTTCGAAGTAAGAAATATTACAATGCATAGTCAACGTTTTTTTAATGAGACACTTAAGTGAAAATTTAAAAAAGCTACAATTTCGTTGTAAAAGTGTGTAGCAATGTAGTCGAATGCATAGTCAACGTTTTTTTAATGAGACACTTAAGTGAAAATTAAAAAAAAAGCTACAATTTCGTTGTAAAAGTGTGTAGCAATGTAGTCGAATGGATAATGGTGTAAAACCCTTGAAGTATGAATTGTATGCTGCAGCATTTTTATTGAGAAGCCGTTTATTATCTACGGTCGAATTCTATTCTAGCTGACTTTGTAAGGTGTGTGCTACTTCAAATACTAAGCTTCAGCAGGTCCCCTTTTCAGCAAAACAATGAATGACATTAAAAAAAATTCGTATGTTTTA
>JAHWFP010035511.1:0-10588 GCA_023313725.1 Lithobius niger
GCAACAGGTATAGTTAAACGTCCGTAGTGGTCGCCGCATGTGACTGATGAAAGCCTATCAGTTTGTCACTATACCACGTTAGAGAGTGTTTTCACCTTTGGTTTGGTTGTTTGTATGTGGGGGAGGGGGTGCTTCTTGGCTTTTCTGCTTGCACCGTCGGGGTTTACTATTCTAAATGTTATAACAAAATTAGTAGTTAAAATCAAATCACTTGTATTTTAATCTTACTCGGAAAATACAGCTTCTAAAAGGTTCAATTTAAAGAAAATGGCAGTTGTATAGAGTTTATCAAATAGTTTAAAAATAAAATAGGAGTAGTTTGGCTTCTAATTGTGTTCTAACATTTTTTGTAAAATCAGGAAGTCAAGAGTATGTTTTCATTTTAAATCTTGCCTTTAAAATCTTCACGCTTGACCAACGGCAGAAATTTGTTTCGTCCAGCTCGTGAGTTTCAGAATAATTCAAATGGCACTTGTCGAAAGTCCCACCTGTAAAAATTGGCGGCTTAAAAATGAGGCCACTGGGGCATTAAGTGAACTAATCAATGCTTTAAGCTTCACGAGCTAACCTAACACCACCACCAAAGCCAAAATTTGTTGAAAGTTTGCACTTAAACTCATTTTTTTTATAGAATTTTCATCAGGCTCAGTGAAAGATGAATTTTAGATATTTCCTTCACCGTTTAAAGCACACAAAAACAGATACATTTGCTAAAAGTTGAATTTGAGATATTTCCATCACCGTTTAAAACATAAAAAATTGCTTTAAAAGTAGCAAAATAATCAGTTCGACTCATTTCAATGTATGCATAAATGTACTCCACTTACTTTTGCATTTTGACAAAAAAGTAAGGTGAGTTACTAACAATTTTTTTTTTAAACCAGTAAGCGTGCTGGCTTAACATCATTGATCACTTGTTACAGTTAGAATTGGATTCCATTGCGAATAAATACAATTTCTAAATATGTGTGAATGTTATTTCAATAGGACATTTTCCACCTATTTTAGTTAACACGCTTCCCTTCCCACTCGATTGCAGGATGCAGCAGCGTAAGTGACGTAACACAAATATCTTGTTATATATCTTGTGTTATAGTGTCTTTTAGAAAAATGTTGAAACAAAGAGTAGTTCTTGAAACCAAATTAACACCCCCGTAAATATGATTTCAATTTTTAATTTTACTCGCTATTACGACTCGTTTAAAACCGATGAAGCATTGGAAAAGTTAAAAATAGGCTGAAATAAGTTTTAAACAAATTACGTTTTAGAATGAACATACCACTGCGTACTTAGTGTGGGGTTTCCTTTTGTAAGTTAAAGATAGGATGGAGAGCTACTTTAAAGCCGAAAACCGTTAACTGGATATTGGATAATGAACTAAGCGATTTGTCCTAGGGTATAGGAGTAAAGAACTCTTACCGATTCTCTGTCAACCAGCGTTTGACTGTATCAGGATGGTATCTCGCTTCCTTAATTTCTAGCCAATGGTTTAGTGAAATAAAAATTTGACTGTTGCCTAGAGTCGACTCATTTTTAATCTGTTCAGTAACCGATTTGCTTAATGAGCTGTCATTACACAAAATTCTTTTTAAAGAAAGCCCTTTTATAAATTTCTCATAAGCTGGATCAGTAGTGTGAGGGCACAGACATCCGTGAGGGCAGGGGGCAACTTCTCAGTAAAAGAACACGCTGACGCTTTTTTTTTCTGGGGACTTTTTTTTTTGGGGGGGGGGGGGGGGGGGGGGGTGTCACTCTCTTTTTTTTACATTATTAGGCTTCCTTTCTGGTCCTCCTTTTTGCACTTTTTAGGGCTCTGGGACCAGCATTTATCAAAACAGAAAAGCAAAATGAGGCATGTTTTTTCATCAAAAAGGGCAACTGACCCTGTAGGCTCCAGAGGTTCCAACCGTTCAGTCAGAACCCCAAACACCAATTAGCTCGAGCTCTCGATTCTGTCCCGTTTTATACCCGCTCGGGCCGGGGCAGAACAATAGGCTCTTGCCTGAGGCAACAGGCGAACAGGCTCAATCCGGTTCCGACTGGATTCGCAGCGGACCCGTGCTGACACCTGGTGGCTGGCAGCAGTCCAATTCCTGAGTCTGCAGTAATTGGAAGGCTGGCAGGCCACCATGATTGAGGCAAGCCGAACTACGAAGTGTAAGCTCCGTGAGTTGTGCGCTGCCGTTCATGTAGGCCCGTTACATCTCCCCTCCCCTAAGTGTTTGCTTAGGCAAAAGGAATACTTACTTTAGGTTCCTCTGACCCCCTACCATTCTGTAAGCTTTTGAAGAACCTCAGAATCGATAAGATTTATTCACAAAACATCCTATAGTACAGAGTTTCACGAGTGGCCCTAACAACAATCTTTGCAACCTCCTTTGCCAACAAGGTTGCAAAACAAGATAAAACTTAACAATCAAAAAACACTTAACATGTAACCAAAAAAAAAACATAACACTCACGTCGTCAACCGCAGAACAAAACGTAACAAAGTCCATCCGCGTAAACGTAACAACAATCCAACGTCTTCCAACGCAGCACAAACTTAACATTGTCCTTCGTAACAAACGACGTAACAAACATGGTAAAAAGTCAACAATACATTACGAAACACTTCTACTTGGCTTTCAACGCGCCTCCGGAGAGTCCCTCGACTCGTCCGCCACCTGTCTTCCGGGTATACCTGCCAGCCGAGACGCTTCTCGAAGGATGTCTTTACATGGCAATGACAAGGTGCCCCCTCCAACCGCAGCATCGAAAAAAAGTCCTCTCCCAGAGGGCCCTTCCACCTCCTAGAACGGATCGTTCCCTCCAATACACATTGTTGCAAGCAACAGCACATGAAAACTTAACATTTGTGCATGTCTTCCGACGGAAAAATGTTCCGAGCGTCCAGCTCAGGGTCCCTCCTGGGAACGTGCAGGCCCACATGCCTATGCCTCCTAGGACAGTCATGGCCGACTTCCATTATTGGACAAGCATTTTCCGACGCACTCCCTTCACCTTACACTCCTCCGAAGTAAACACTACACACCACTCTCAATTCGAGCGTCCCACTACACAACTTTTCCGGATTGGCACGCAGGTAGTCAGTCGTGACTACCCTTCGGTGAATCCACAAGCAACTTCCGTCCATGATGGCATGGCCGGCATAGCTGCACTTCCACAAACAACACAGTCCTACCTGTGATTTACACCACTCGCAGTCCATTCTTCAACACACAACGAAGTACGCAAACGCTCGTACAGTTCCACACGAAGTTCCCAAGCCACGCTCAGCTTGAAGAAACTTCCCACCAAGTACACAACAAAGTCCTCTTCGTTGACACCAAAACACCACACATGCCTTCCACGTTTCTTGATGAAGACTCCATGGTGGTCCCATCCATCGGTTGTGCCCTCTCGAGCGGACGAGCAAATGGGAGCCACCGTCAGTTGTAGTGCAAAACACGTCCAGCAACCAGTTAGCCAATGAAAGAGAGAAAAGGTTGGCGCTCCCTTCATCACCTTCTGTAGTTTACAGAGAAAGACTCTTTCCACCCTTTAACTGCAAACCTGCTGGGAAAGTAATGTTCAAACATTCAGTAGTAATCCCGGAATTGCGGTGATCAGGAGTGCCTCTGGTTTCAAGGGGGGTTTGGCTGCCAAGACCTCCTACCCTATCACGCATCGAACACTCTACCTCAATCCGTTCATTCAACCTAATTCTCCAATCTATTTTCATAGACTGTGTCCTTAGACCGCAGCACTCACATGTTGGTAAAGTGCAACCGGCCAGACGCCACTAGAGCGAGCCTACAGCTTTAACCAAACATGCTCCGTAAAGCTGGCTTCGCACTGCCATCCCGCATGCGGGTAGAGGTCCTCACACTGAGGTTCTCCCACATTTGAAAAAAAACTACGGCCGTAGTTCACATGTCACTAACCTAGCGACTGGACGCTGAGAGTGACGTACTCTCAACTGCGTCCACGGAATAAACATTCCGTCAGGGATCGTGCTACACGCCTTCTGCCTACCTCACACTGTAGTCGTCCTACTGGCTTCGAAAAGACCAAACAACTAAACAATGTTTCCGCCACTGAACTGAATCACTACGTGAAACTAAAATAATTCACATCAGACTCTCGAAAATTGCCTTTCCGAACTGCATTTTAAATTAGTCTCCATCTGTGTGCCCCATCGATGTTTGTTAAAATTCTATCATGTGTCACACAGGTGCTTCCCTGCAAAGCCAATCCGTGGTTTTCACCTGATTTGCTCTGCATAAAAGCCTTCAGAACTCAGCCTATTTTGGATTTTACACGTCCAACAGTAGGTTTCATTCCGGATCGCCACCGCACATATTCCTGCATGCACGATTTGTGAAATCTACATGTAGCGTATATGAGGATGCGATCTTCGTTTGTACGCCATAATAAAAAAAAAAGTGCCGTTTTCTTTTTATATGCGACAAACTGTTCAAAATGTGGCACCCTGTTCACGCTCTTATTCCAGGTTTTGTTACCTGAACAAGGTTGTGGACTGATGCCTCATTTTCGGTTGTCAAGTTACTGTCATAAATTGTAAGTTTTTTTGCCCGCTTCACAATTAATTTCAGTCAACTGACAATGGACAATGTCCCATTTTGAAAAAAAAATTGGTTTCAACCGTAGCTCCAGTCAATTCCTAATTTTCATTTTCAAAACTAGTTCTTTGGTTAGTTACTTTGTGTGCAAGGTTTCCCAGCGCATTTGAATTTTAGGATTCAAATCACCAACCTTCATCACCACTCAGCCATCAAACGTTGTGCTGCAACAATCCGTAATCCAAGAAGCCTACTTGTAGCTACTAGATTAGCTAATTTTACAGCACTATTCCCACACATTCCTGCAACATTGAACATTTGACGTATTCAAGTTCTAAGGTGCGGGGGGGGGGGGGGGGGTGTACGTATGACGAATTTGGTTTTCTTTCCCATAATTTGTCACCGCACGTCCCATCCGCATTCCCAGCAACCATTTCCGGTTCCAGAAACCCACAGAATAAAAAAAAACCCACTTTTCCTGGTCACAATTCTGTCCTTTCCTTCTACGCCGAAACGGAGAGAAAAAAAATTGCATCTAAGTCAAGTCTCCAATTTGCAAAAATTAGTGCATTCCTTTCGGACTAACTTCTCAAATCGTCAGTTTTTCACTTACTCCAGTTCGTTGAGCAGAAATCCACTCAACTACGGATTTAATCAAAGTCTAGCTCTGACTTTGTTTAAATTCCTACGTTTTGATGTCACAATCTTAGCGGGGACAAGTTCGAATCTGAATAAATCCATTCCGATTTGGAACCCATCGTCCACTCAAGATACCTCAAAATCTTCCCCATTTTCCTGAACCAAGGAAGTATGTCTACTTTCCAAGGTCCTCTCCCATTTTCGTGCGGTACCCAAGTCCAAGTTTCGCATTACTAATGGTCGTGAAATAGGAGGTTTCCTAGCGTTATCGTTAGTCACACTTCGACTAACAATTTTGCTCTTACGGTGAGAAAAAAAAATTGTCTTCCCTTTTTTTTCTCAGTTCCGAAGTTTATTTTTCGATTTTGGTCTTTTTAATTCCCCAAATCTACTTAAACTTCAATCCCAAACACTGTTTCAATATTGAACAGACTCAGAATTCTTAAGTTTACTCGTTTCCGTCGCCGTAAATAATGAGTGCTTCGTTAGCTCACTACAGGCAATTCAACTTTCAACTCGCTTGTTAAAATGTGCGCACCAACACTATTTCAACCTTTACAATTAACTATTCGTTATGGTGGGCAGTTACATTCCCTCCACGCAGAAAATAATTGTAGTGTCCTTTATTTTCCGAAGAAAAACGGCGATTTTACTTTCGATGGGTTTTTTGGCCTAATCGAAATAAAATACGGCTCTTATAGCGGATGAATTTCATTTTCGCTCCGAACCTCCGTGTTTAACGTTATTCTTTTGCAAGAAGAACGGGGTTTCTTTCTTTCTCACTAACTTCCATAGTTTAGCAAAAAAAAACTGGTTTCCCAAGGTTGTCCAACACGCAGTCACTGGCTGGATCTCGGGCCGGCCCCCCCCAAAAATATTGCAATTTTCCCAACAACGAGCGTTTTGGTCATTCGCTCACTGATGGTCCAACTACAACGGTTTTACTTTAATTCCTGTTCCCTTACAGAAAAGAAAGTGGGTATTTTTATTTCGAATCTTAATACAGCATCGAAATTAAAATCGGAGTTTATGGTTTATCTGCGCACGCAGTCACAGGCCAGATTCCACAAACTTCCCCCAAATTGGTTGGTTCGCTCACCAATTGGAACTTTTTACCGAATCGGAAGCATTTAAAAAAAATGTCGGACTCGAATCCCAATGACGAGACTACCAACTGAGCGCCAGAGATTTTTCATGTTTTTTTCCATCCCGAAGGTTTGGAAAACATGAATTTCCTATCCCGAAGGTTTAGGTAATCCCGCAGGCCCCCAAAATATGTAACTACTCAGGGAATGGGCGAGAGGTTTCAAGTTCAAGAACTCAATTCCAATTCATTCCTTACTGTATGGCTAGGGGGTCCATACACAGAGTACCACATATTAGGCATCAGCCAGAAATTATCCTTCTAACTGACCCTGTAGGCTCCAGAGGTTCCAACCGTTCAGTCAGAACCCCAAACACCAATTAGCTCGAGCTCTCGATTCTGTCCCGTTTTATACCCGCTCGGGCCGGGGCAGAACAATAGGCTCTTGCCTGAGGCAACAGGCGAACAGGCTCAATCCGGTTCCGACTGGATTCGCAGCGGATCCGTGCTGACACCTGGTGGCTGGCAGCAGTCCAATTCCTGAGTCTGCAGTAATTGGAAGGCTGGCAGGCCACCATGATTGAGGCAAGCCGAACTACGAAGTGTAAGCTCCGTGAGTTGTGCGCTGCCGTTCATGTAAGCCCGTTACACTGTGTTCTGTCAGACTCTTTGACAGAGTTCTAGTTGTCCAAATGTCCAACAGAACACTCTTCGTTACTAACGGTCTTTTTTATAAGCCTTTGAGAAATCGCAATATGCTAACATAACATAACATAACATTGCGTTTGAGATGCCGTAATCACGATACCAAAATTTGGAAAATTTAAGAGAATTGCTCTGTTAATGCCCCAGGCAGCGTTCCTTGTTGCTTGTGTACTTAAACTAAAGCAGTAAGTTATTTTAGCCCATAGAAATAATGAAACAGATGTAGGATAAGTTATTAAAGCTGTAATATGTATAATATAATAAAGTACACGTTGAGCTGATTTACCACCAAACTTTAGCAGTTAAATTACTGGTGTTTGCAGTGCTGCAATCAGGAGTGGTGCAAAGGGAGCAAGGAACCCGGGCCCAGGGGGCCCAATATTCACTAGATGGGGCCCAAATAAGACAAATTTCCTTATAGTTTGGTTGGAGTTGAGAGCCAACTTGCCCCCTAAATTTGTTTACTTGTTTAGGAGGGGCCCACAATTTTGTCCTTGCACCCCTCCTTGGAAAACGCTAACTGCGGCACTGGGTGTTTGTATGATAAGCAATGCAACAGCAAGGATTAAGCGGCAACTTGTACGACTAATACTGCCAGAATAGTTCACCACGAATCACACAAAGAAAGGTATTCAGTGTCCACCTTCAATGCAATATTCATACAGCGATGCAAATGTGAGCCATTGAGTTTACATTAATCGTCCACCATCAAGTCTCATCGCCAAATACGGATACAATATTGATGAGTGCAGGAGTTGTACGATGAACCAAACCTCGTCATCATAAACCATGTGGTCTGGAATTAGGCGTTGTTACATGTCTGCTAAACGTAAATTGTTGCTTCTTGTGATTCTGGAAAATATTATTGTACATGAACGAATAGCCAAAACCAAGACTTGATGTTCACCATATCGCTTCATTTAGTGACGAATCGGCAATATTCCGCCAAAGTTCCTTTGAAATATCAAACATGATAAACTGAAATAATAATAATTTATCGTTTAAAATACACCAAAGAGCGACAGGTTGAAGAGTCTACACGCCTTGGTAAAGGCCCATTGCATGCTCGAGTAGCCCCATAGAAGATAGCGAAATGACGTCACACTCCCGTGTGTAAACACTAACGCGCAACTTCAAGATAAGACTTCTTAACTCTATAGTTTCAAGTAAAGTCTCGTATAAGAATAAACAAGGCCAACCGAGGTGAATCCAAGAGTATCCTTGTTGGAAATGATAGAGCTGTCGTACTTGCCACATGCAGTAACATCATTACGAGCATCTAAACTGCTTCATTCGCAGTATACTTGAAACAAATCGCTGTTCACCAATCGCAGTTCTCAATCGTAGGTTTTAATTATTACAAGTCACATTATTCATCAGTGAATTCGCAGCAGCAAAGTAACGACTAACGTTAGGTATAAAAACCTTTCGAAGAAAACCTTTTGGGAAGTATTGAGAAAATTTGGTGCATGTTCCTCTTGAAGGATGGTCTTTTTAAGCAAAGTCCGAAAACGGACGTCACTCGAACTTTGCGTTTTGTTATATGAGATTTTTGGTGAATATGAAAACTACAGTGATATGAAAACTGTGTATTTTTACGGCGAAATTCTATAAAGCAAATTTTTTCTTACCCTATTAGGGGAATTGTCAGTTACACGTCAAGTATTGACGTGCCCCTAAAATTTTCCGGCCTACGTCTCTCAATTTCTATAGGTCTCTTGGATAGTCAGACGGACAGTCAGATAGAATGAGTCGCTACCTAAAGCAATTAATTAAACAGGACGGAAAGCCAATCGGCTCGAGATTGGTTAAATAAATACGGATGCAAACCCATTTACGTTGTCTTTTGGACTTACATGTCAGGCTGCCTGAGCGGGGAATCGAACCCACGACCTTTGAAATCAAAGACCGAGGTCCTACCGCTGAGTCATACTGACCCGACCTTTTTTTTTTAAATTGGACTGGATTGAATTAACCGGACTAAAAGTGTCTAATGCGGCTGCTTTGGAAAAAAAGTTGTTGGCTCACTCTTTTTCAAAATGTACGTTTACGTTTACGTAAATAATCCTAGCGAAGCACTACTCGGGATCCGCCATCTTTAGTCGATGAATCCAGCAGAAAACCGGCTCCTGCAGTCGGTGAGCACGATCATGGCTACCTATACGTAAATGCTTAACGATAGAAATCCGACGCGTCGTCCAGTTAGCCACCGATTCTGCCACCAGTCGTGCTACTTACACCCCAACACCCCAAAAATGAACTACTCTAACATGCGGACTGAACTGTGAAAGGTACGTGTGACACGCGATAGGCGGATTTTAAACTTAAAACACTGCATTGACAACAAATAATTAAACGTTAACAACAATGGCTTTACGCTACGTATGTACCTCTTTGTTCACTCGACGACAAAACAAAGCCTCCGGAGGTTTAATTTCATGAATTTCAAGCAGAAGAACAACCAAGGTACGTTTGTATTGTACTGTATGATACGCTACGGCGTGTTCAATTCTCATTAAAAATGTGTTAAACGATCCATTGACGTAGCAGTAAATCGTCCGAAGACTTCAGGAATAGTCACCATTACCGTAAAATAATATTCGTTTAGCGCTGTAACACCGGTAAATCTAATAATGAGAAGATATCACGTTTTTGTGCATCCCGCTAACACTAATCAATGCTTCGATTGGGGTTTTTCTTTCTTCGTTCTTTCAGTTCGGCGCAACGCTTGGACGACGCGTCTATACTAAAACCGCACTCAACTTCTGACTGGAGGAATAGTTAGAGAGCCGTTTTACGAACTATTTTCGTTGGTTCGTATCCCTACGCGCTCAGCTGTTCTAAATCTGATCAATATTTTCTTTACCTGACGTTGTCGTTGGCCTTTAACTCCTTTGAACTTTTTTTCACATATACTGACGTGCGGACCATAGCAGAGTAAAGGAGCTTTTCATCCTTTGCTGGTGTCCGTCTTCTGTATGCACGATAACTTTTGAATCCATTGTCGGATTCATTTCACATTTCCATTTGCCATCTCTGCCCTATTTTTGGATTTAAGCTCGCAATCACTAAAATTAGGCAAGAGGTTTAGTGGATTTGAATTTAAAACTATCCAAGTATACATCATCATAGGCTACGATTCTTCACGGCTTTTATTTTTGTGTGCTGTTGAAAATGCTATTGAAATTAATTTTCATTTTAAAAACCTGATAATTTAATTTTTAAATAACTTTTTTTTAAGTAAATGTCCTTTCTTTATTTTTCAATAACCAACGCGTGAATAGCCTTGCAAGACTTTCAGAGATTTGACTGAGTGGGCAAACAGTCTTTCAGAGGAAAAACCAAACAAACAGAAAATAAACGGCATTACGAATACGAGTTAGGATGCTTTGGCTGGCGACGAAAATGACGAAGCTGAATGATGCAGTAAAGTATTACGTGAAAGGTAGCGCCTTTAAGAATATTTATTTATATATATTTATTTTGGCGTATGGTTATTTAGGAGCTTAGTTTTTATTTTTTCTTTCCTGTGTTCCTTGAATTTGTTAGTCAGTAAAGCCTATATAAATGTTGCAAATTATTTTCTGTGGCTTT
>JAHWFP010035512.1:10586-24242 GCA_023313725.1 Lithobius niger
AAAAAAAAAAGGTAGCCCTTTATTCTTAAAAAAGAAATTGATGATGAAAAATAAGCTGTTATTGTGCTGTTTCTAAGGAAGTTTTGTGATTACGTATGTAAGTTTAGAATTTCGTAAAGGATCTTCTTTCATATTCGTAATTTTTTTCCACATGTTCATATGTATTTGTTTTGTCGGCCCATTTGTTGATTTTCTAAGAAAAAAAAATTGTAACTCTGGCTTTTATTATTTCTTGCCAGCGAACTCGCTCGCTTCGCCGCTCAGCAGTGAGGGCGCGTTTACGCAACCACTCGCCTTTGCATTCTCGCAGCTAGAACTCAATCGCGATGGCAAAGGTGACATTGCCATGGTAACAATGCTAAATGGATTAGCTAAATCCGACATCGTTTGATTAAATACTTGGAGTCTTATAATCCGTGCCATTAATATAAAGAATTCTTCATGACGAAACAATTTTCCCAAACACTTCTGAACTCACGTTATTTGCTGTTTTCGTTGCGAGGCGGCAGACATAAAACCACCGCTATGTTGGAATTTGAGGTGATTTCTAGCTTCTACCTGCGAGAATGCAAAAGCGAGTGGTTGTGTAAACCCGGCCTAACTGTACGTTTACCATAATACTGAAATCTTTCACGTCCATTCTTAAAAAACCCATTGGGGAAGCTTACGCCAGTGGTTCCCAACCGTTTTCAAACCCCCCCCCCCCCCCCCCCCCCCACAAAAAAAAAAGAAATTTTTTTTACCGAGACCCCTGTAAGGTTTGGCCGTATCGTTCCATTCGAACATCTGATGACAGTCATTAGCTAATTATCAGCAATTATGGGTCATTACCACGTTCGACAAGCAAGACTTTTTGGATACATTTGCCAGCCATCGAACACCGTATAAAGCGACAACATTATCACGAGGACTGACGTTACATTCTTTGCGACTTCGTAACTTGGCTTTTGGCGGGAAGATTGCTATATAAAAAAAAAAAGAACGTTTTACCGCAAGAGATACTCGCAAAAGGTAGCTACAAGCAGCAGAGATGCTCTTTGTCGTCTTGTAGGACAAATTCATGTTGATCGATGTCACGTTGTAAATAATTCTTGTTGTAAATTTTGCTGAAGGAGACGAAGTAAGTTGGATCATTTTGTTTGCAAGCGTAAGTCACCCATTGAATTTATACCCCACCCCGAAAGTATATTGATTCGTCCGTCGGTTTAACAACTAGGTGGTCTGGGGGAGCTCACAGCGTTGTGAGCTCCCCGAGCGGAAGCCCCGGGAAGCCAACGCTTTTTTTTTTGGCATTTTAAGCATGTTAAACGTTGTCATTTGCTTATATAAAAAAAATAGCACTCATATTTTATAGAATTATACCATATATATTATAATCAATAATCATTATCATTATTAATTATATCACATAATATAAGAAATATCATTAACATTTACATTATCAGAACTTCCGAAGTATCATAAATATCATTAATGAGATGGTTGTAGTTTTTTTTTTGGACACTAGTTCACGAATGTTTGGCTCAATATCACTAAAGAGATTTTAAAAAAGCAAAATAATTTTTTTCCTGCTTGTATCGCAACCCCCGAGAGTACGCCCGCGACCCCATTTGGGGTCACGACCCATAGTTTGAAAACCACTGGCTTACGCATTTCCCCACTACCTGGCCCCTTGACACGTCCCCCCCCCCCCCCCACCCGCCGAGGAGGCTTCCACATTCTCGGGGAGGCGCCCTTCCCAATCCAGCCGTGGACACGACTTTATTTTATTTTATTTACGAAACAAACATGCCACGTACCTCCTTAATTATTGAGTGTAAAGTTGGTGCGCCCACGTGCATCAGAGAGCAAGCGGTAAAGTTTAAGCCTAACGACATCACAGGCGCTTTTTTTTCTATGTATCGACCGTTTTGAAACGCAGATTTTGAACCGCTAGATGGGCGCCATTTAGCGACAGTGCTATCGTTAACCTTGTCATCTTGTTCCCTGGTGCACGTGGACGCACCAACTTTACCGTCGATAATTAAGGAGAGACACGTGGCTTGTTTGTATAGTGCAAAAAGAAATTTCTTTGCGCATTCCTTCGCTTGTTGAAATCAAGTGCTCCATAGAAATAAATAATGGTAGATTGCGCTAGATGCTGCAGCCTGTCATTTGCTGAATAGGCACCTTTAAGCACAAATTAACAGCGAGACGGTTTTTTTTTAATTCCCGAACGTAAAAACAAACTATAGAGCAGTGACATTAGCCGCCATATTGGCACCAGCATGGGTTTTGGAGGGCATAACTACAAGGTGCACTATACATAAAAATGGAGGGAAAAACAACGGATGAGCGGATTTCTTAGGCTTAAAATAACGTTGTTTTCTCCAACAACAAAAATCGCGCGATTTAGGTCTAAGAAATCACTCTTCACAGCATCGGCTTCAGTATGACGCTCTTCTGTTTCTCTCTGCAGTGCCCCTTGTAGCTAACCCATTAAGGCACCAGTATAGAGTTATATACAATAATACTACGTCGTGTCACTGCTCTATAGACGTGGTTATTGTACACTCTGAAGTTTTTGGATGCTACGGAGCCGTTTAATTCTGAAAATTACGATTACTTTTAAGATTTTCGCGCGTGCCTTCCCATTTACTTTTGAAAGCAGGTTCGCGAGGGGGTAGGGGGGGGGGGGCGGTGTCTCGTTACATTTCATGATGCCCAGAAAAATATTTCGCTCACGTTTGCTGAAACCTTCTCGACTGGCCGGGGTACAGTTAGTCTCACATATTACCCCCTATTCACGATGTTGTAGAATTAACGTGATATCAGTTCGTTGAGGGACTTACACAAGACTTTCTATAGAGCAGTGACACGACGTAGTATTATTGTGTATAACTCTATGCTGGAGCCTTAATGGGTTAGCTGCAAGGGGCACTGCAGAGAGAAACAGAAGGACGTCACACTGAAGCCGATGCTGTGAAGAGTGATTTCTAAGACCTAAAACGCGCAATTTTTGTTGTTGGAGAAAACAACGTTGTTTTAAGCCTAAGAAATACGCTCTTCCGTTGTTTTCCCCTCCATTGTTATGTAGTGCACCTTGTAGTTATGCCCTCCAAAACCCATACTGGTGCCAATATGGCGGCAAATGTCACTGCTCTGTAAGTTACATCGCCACCACTCATTAAGAATAGAAACCATATACATTTTCATTTAGCAATGAAAATATTTGGGAAACCAGACGTATCGGTATTGTTTTGACATAGCCAAACTAAGCTACGGTTTACATCTACAGAGGGCGCTGCTAACCTCTGTCGTGGTAAAACACTATAGTCGTTCATTGGTAGCCACATGGTGACCACATGGATCCACGACTTGACCAACGGAGCGAACCTTGCTGATGGCCAAATGTCCCCTTGGCATAAATCACGGGTCTTGTAATCGCAGGATTTCATCAGAACACGGACAAGAGAATCTTTGTCCAACTTATGTAGTTGTGGGCTAACTCACTCTGTAGTAATGAAACTGACCCTCAAAAACAAGGGCGATTCCTTGAGAGAACGGGTGTTCCTGATTACATCTGGTAGTGGGTATTTACCATCGTCCAAGCAAATATAGTTGAAACAAATGAATTTAGGAAAAAAATTAACAAAAGTCGGGAGTTTATAAAGAATTATGCAAGGAACGAGGAGTGCTAGACAGTGCTTAAAGGTCTGTCCTAGAGTACTACGTGTTACAGTGCATAATACGGGGATTTTTATACAACAGATTCGTGTTCGGTCTATGCTAGAATACAGTCACAGTAATTAGATTTGTGCTACACTGTGCAAACGATGTGTACTGACAATACACATCAATGTGTACTTTCTCAGCCTACACACGAACTGTGTACTGAGAGTACACAATTTGTGCACTGGTAGTACACAAGCTGTGACGAGAATGTGTACTCTCGGTGCACAGACTGTGTACTGCCAGTACACAAGTGTGGAGGCTGAGAAAGTACACATTCCTGTGTACTGCCAGTACACATCGTTTTCAGAGTGTATACACGCCCACTTCTGCATCGACGCAGTGGCTAATGTGCAGCTGACGGTCTGCACCCAGTGACGTCTCTTCCGGTGTCGTGGCCGACTTCCGTGGTCGGCCACGTGATCTATGACGTCATTTCCGGCCTCCATGACACTTTCAGTTTCGATTTCCGAGCGGCCATGATACCATAAATGAATTCAAAATACTGGACTGCCATGGTCGCTCGGAATTCGAAACTGAAAGTGACTTGGCGGCTGGAAGTGCCGTCATAAATCAAGTGATCGAAAACGGAGGTTGGTCACTACACCTGATGTAACTGGAAGTGGCGCCACTGTGTGTCGACCGTAAGCTGCGCCTATAGCTACTATGCCAATCCAGAAGTGGTTGTGAATAGAGACAACGTCGTATTATTATATAGCCTACAGTATGTCTCAGAAGTCCAGAACCAGAAGTCCAGGGCTATGTGGTATAGGCCTATACGATGTACTGTATGCCTATACCATATTAAGCCTAAGGTGTACAAATCAGCAAACTACGAGCAAAATATGCACCTAATGGGAGTAGCAAATGTCTTCCACAATAGGCGTTCACTCGCAGTAAACCCAGAACTCGAACCCAGGACTTTCCTACCTGGTCCAGACTTCTGAGACATACTATATAACTCTATGCTGGAGCGAGTAGGTGGACTGTCTGCAAGGTACACTGGATAAACACGGAGGGGAAAAAGAAGAGCGTCTTACTGAATCCAATGCTGTCAGAGCGGATTTCTTAAGCCTAAAACGCTCGAGTTTTTCCATTCGTTGGCAGCGTTGCTGAAATTTTTAGCAAGTGGAATCGTTTCTTTTCCGATGACAACCTCGCAAGAAATACGCTCTCAAAACACTACATTGACTAGAAGTGCCGTTGTTTTTCCCTCTATTTTAATCTAGTGCCCCTTGTATATATCCTTCCAGATGATAGCTCATAGCCCATATGGCGTCACTGTCGATGCTCTACAGCAGAAATCTCACTACCACTGACTAGTGGGGCAAAGCCGGGTGAATGGGTAGCTGCATTAGTATAGTTAAAATCGAGTAAACCAGAAGCAGAAGATTACGACCGACTTCAACTGCCACCTTTTTTCCACCAGTTAGGTTCTCAACTTACTTTGCGATGCAGAATTTATTTTATGTCCAAGCTGCTTTGTAAACACATACCACCTTTTTTTTTGTATTTTCTCTTGTATCCAGGCATTGGTAATTTGCAGTGAAGTTTGTGCTAGGAGAAAGACCTCAGTCATCATGATTTCCAAAATAGTTTCCCTTTGCGCAGAAATTAACGCATCTAAAAATTGTTCGGGGGTGTGGGTAGACAACTGGGTGGACACAGGGGTTGACTGGCAATAGTGCCCCAACGGCCATTGGCCGGTGGGCCAACTGGCTGGGGGGGGGCCACTTGAGTCAATTTTTTTTTTGTTTTACGTTTTATGGTAGTAACAAAAATTACTACTCCCTTTTTGGTAGTACTACGTTAAGGTTTTGCCCTTTTGTTATTAAATTTTTTTATGCGAAAATGGGGGTGGGCTTGGGCGGGAGGGGGGGGGGAAGGGAGAAAATCATTAGTCTTATAACGCTGAAACTCTAATACATCGCCTGTAAAACAATAGTATGGTTAGCGAGCTAGCAAGCAGCACAACGATTATCCATCCAAGGATGAATCAAAGTAGAAAAAAAATGTGGAACCTTTTCTCCAACTCCCAAAACTGAGTAAAAGGGTTCGCCATTTTTTCATATTTCGACGCTCCTATTTTTGAAAACTGGAGCATGTTGTAGCTTTAAAATGTGGAAGTTTTTGGCATAATACCTATAGGCCTAGCTGTTTGGAATAAAACTGAGTAAAAGATTTCTCGATTTTTTACCTTTTGATAGTTCATTAATTTTTTTTTTTTTTTGCATCTGGCAGCTGGCCCCACTCCTACTGCCCATATATACTCGAATATAGAAGTTCATCGTCATTCATTATACCAAAAAGTACAAAATGCCAACCCCCAATCGTCAATGACTAGCTGTGGGATTGTTTATATAATTATAAACTGAACTTAGTTTAATTTAATTCGGTAAGAAAATGTCTAAAAAAATAAGATGTAGTCACAATTAAGTTTTTACGAAACCTGCCATCCTGAAGAACGACTAAGAAAACTAACCAATATTTGCTCTGTTACGCTATTTTAGTGCTCGCTGGAGGCCAGAAACAGGTACTAATATAGCGTAAAAGCTTCAGCTTCTGAGGCTGCGCCCCGGACCCCAATTGGGGAGCTCACAGCCCCGGACCCCACTGGAGGACCTCATTCTTCGTAGATGTTTTGTTTCGTAGATTTTATTTGATTAATTTACTATTAAAATTGGTTACTTAACATGAAACTATTTATGTTTATTTCTAATTCGGATGCTGGAGTTGCCAATAAAAGCATTTATTCACTGGGTTTCAAATTTTTCTCTTCAAATAAACGACTTAACGATTGGACGTCGGAAGTACCATTTTTTTATCTTCCTATGATTTTTTTCGTTTTTTCGTCTCTCGCACGGACCGGGGAGTAAGCGCCTCTCTATTGCTTTGGTAAAATTAGATTTTAGCGATGATGAGTGAACAAGCCCGGAGCTGGGAAGGGAGACCTGCAGCTTCTTCCTCAAACGAATGGCATATTATGCGAAAATTACAAACTCCGTAGGACGAGTATAGGCTACATTTTTAAGCTTCTGGTGTCAAAAGATTACTGTGTGATGGAGGTGAAGGCCCTGACATGAATGATCTACGGATAATGTGTGATGGCCAATTCATTTCCACTGTTGCCCTCCAAGAGTTTTTGTTTTAGCCCTCTGACTCAAAGCAAAATGCGGTGTATGCCACTTCTAAAAAAAAAATAAAAAAAAAAAAACAGCTGCAGGACGAACGTGAACTTTGTGAAAAATATAGTAATTTGCTGCAGAACATTGAAAAGTTTTTTGTGTTTGAAGACATTTGTTTTGTGAAACTTGGGATTGGGGGCCATTTTTTGGGGCCGGGCCGGTAGGTCAAGATGCTGCCAGTCCGCCCTTGGGTGGACAGAAAAAAATGTTGGTGGGGGTTTAGGAGGAAGACCGGAATTGCCTACCTTCGTTTCCCAGTAACGTTGCCTTTTTTTTTTTTTTTACCTGAAAGGAATTGTACGAAGCCTGGCATTTTCGTGTGACAGTCAGCTAAATTTTAGAAGGGTCGGTTCGACAATAAAGCTAATTAACAAGTTCAAAACTGGAATGGCTTCAGCTAGCCTATAAAGCAGAAACGAATGCTTGTATGAGGCTCCATTCTGCTGAATGTTAGACACCCACATTTAGACCTATTAATGGCACTTGATCACTTAAAATCAAGCTGCTCTCATCCATAGAGATCTCTTAGCTAGACAGACGGTTTTTGCCCTTGTTTGGGCTCGTCAGTAGAGAATAATAATAATCTGTGCCTTAACTATGGGTAAGAGTAGCTTGACTTTAAGTGATCAACTGCCATTGTTCCCCGGTTTTTACCTCTCAGTCCTCTTTTAACAATGTAACGATGCAGGAGCGAAACAATAAAGCGAGAACTCACAGTGCAATATATCCGCCATTGCAGTGCTGAGAGACGATCTCTTGCACTAAAATGGCGGAAGCATTCATGATTATTACAGAGCAGTGTTAAGTGACGTCATATTGGCTACGAGACACCATTTGGAGGTAATAGCTACAAGGTGCACTAGATTACAATGTAACGGAAAACAACGGCACTTCTAGTCAAGACAGTGCTTTGAGAGCGGATTTCTTAGGCTTAAAAAAACGTTATTTTCTCCAACAACAAAAATCGCGCGTTATATAGGCTTAAGAAATCCAGTCTAATAGCATTGCCCTCAGTAAGACGACCTTCTTTTCGCCCTCCAGTGCTCCTTGCAGCTAACCCAGTTACTGACTCCACCATAGAGTTATACACAATAATACTACGTTGTGTCACTGCCCCATAGACCGGCAATACTTATATTTAAAAAAAACGTTAAGAAACAATTTTTTATTTAAGTGTCAGGGCAACCACAGCAAATTAACGTATTCGTGAATTACAGGCTGGCAATTGGAATTGTGTTAATGCTATAAACCAAAATATAAAAAAATAATAAAAAATATTTAGCAATTATTTTTTTGTTTTAAATGTCATGAACCACAGTAAATTAGCGAGTGCATTATGCTTTTTAAGACTTAAAAATTGCTAGTTTGCTAATTAATAATTTTATAGGCTACTTAAAATTGAAATTGCAACCTTCATTAAAATTGATCGTTCCACCAGAAAACATGTGTCTTCACTGTTCTTTATTATTAGCATCGTGTTTGTTAGCAGCACCCTCTGCTGCTTCACATGATAAGCCATTATTGTCCGCATTGTCTCCATCAAGGTCACTCGACAAGTCAAATAGATCCTTAAACGCCATAACTTGTTTTGCCGTAACCAAACAGAAACAAAAAATATTGACTGGTTGATTGATGGATTGATTACATTAGATTGATTCCGTCTGCAATGATTACCGAGCGCGACCAAACGTAGCCAACAATACTCGTCGGACTGAGAGGCAAAAACCGGGTACTGTTTAGAGCAGTGACATTTTCCACCAGACTGGCACCAGTATGGGTTTTGGAGGGCATAACTACAAGGTGCACTACATAAAAATGGAGGGAAAAACAACGGAAGAGCGGATTTCTTAGGCTTAAAATAACGTTGTTTTCTCCAACAACAAAAATCGCGCGTTTTAGGTCTAAGAAATCACTCTTCACAGCATCGGCTTCAGTATGACGCCCTTCTGTTTCTCTCTGCAGTGCCTCTTGCAGCTAACCCATTAAGGCTCCAGCACAGAGTTATATACAATAATACTACGTCGTGTCACTGCTCTATAGGATATCAACCGACTTTCGAGGTTGAGGTTGAGATTGTTTATTTGGGGCCCTGGCCTTCCGCCACACGCCCTCACTACTACAACAGTACATCACTGCAATACCCACTATGCACAACACACAATGTACAACTTACAATATACAACTTACAATATACAACTTACACAATACCAGAACCAGACCTATGACAAGCACTGGCAACCACAGGAGACAATGGAGACAAAGGATAGAGGAAGACCAGACTAGACTGGGACACCACTAGCTTGTACGAAGGAGGCAATGGCGCGTAACCTTGCTATTGGGTGCCCACTATGAGAGAGGGTAAGAGAGATAGGGCCGCTCCGAGACGGATCATTCCTAATGTACATGGCAATACGAGTTCGATGAAGCTGCAGGGCACGACACGTTAAGAGAAGGTGCTCTGGGGTGAAATCCACTCCATATTCGTTACAGAGTGTAGACTGGGCCCAACCAAGTCTATACCGATGAGCAGGAAGGAGGGAATGCCCTGTACGAAGACGGGACAAAACTCTGCCCATCCAGACCGGGAGACCTGCGAGGTAAGAGAACCAGCTGCACGTGGGCTGGAGACAATAAAGAGTGCGACCCGTTGAGGTGGACTGCCACTCTTCAGTCCAGGTCCGGAGAATCCACGCACGGAGCCAAGGGCGCACAGCCGCACTGCAGCATGCAAAGCAACACCTTGATTACCCTGACACACTGCCTCTCTAGCAATGCCATCAGCTTGCTCATTTACCAGTAATCCCATCATGGCCTTTCACCCACCGTAGCCTGACAACACCTCGGCTGCTCGCAGCCCAAAACTTTTTGCACATGGTGTACATACACCAGTGGATCAGCAAGTTCTTGGGTTATCACTGCCCTACGAAGCAAAGCGACAGCGGATTGCGAGTCTGAATAAACAGTAAAAGACGGCAGGAACAAGTCTAGCGCGACATCTAGAGCCACTGAAATAGCGCAGAGCTCGCACATCATGCTGGAAAAAGCCAGTGGAACGCGACAGCGCAGAAAGACTAAGCGAAGGGACCAGGTCTCATGGTAGAACGACGCATCACAGTACACTGCACAGTCAGTGGGAAATTCACAGAAAACGGATAGCAGGTCAGGACACCAAGCCCACGGACAAAAAGGCACCACTCTGCCCATTCGCAGTGAGGCAGATGATGGCAAATTAGCCTGACACCACTTCCCACTGGACCCAGAGAATCCAGAATAGACGGATGTAGGTTGGTGTAGTCGGTGATGAGCCGACTAACTGGATCCAAAGGACCTCTGCTGACATTGCAGAAACACAATACACACAACACACAACAGTTCTGCAGCACGCCGTTTCAATGGGAGCTCGCACGACTCCACACAGAGAGCCGGGACCGGTGTCGACTCCAGACAACCAGTGATAGTCCGGAGACAATTGTTCATTGCAACTTGCAGCGACTTGAGATGTCGGTCGGCAGGATACAGAAACGGGAGATGATAGTCCAAGACCGAACGTACAAACATCCTGTAAACCATCATCAGAGGACCACGCCTCAGGGATGAGATGTAAAAATCCGAGGGTGCGCAGCGCCCGAGTATTGTTACATCTCAGCCCGAGAACGCTGGGTGATATCCTATTTATCAACCGATTTCAACATCTCAGCCCGTTCCTTATTGTTAAGCACGCGCACAACAAAGAACGAATCGGGCATGCTGACGTTCTTTTGCCTGGAAAACTCGACAATGGGACTGTGCAGGCATCATTGTTTACGGCAGACGTTATTGTTAATAGCATTGTTCTGTGCTCGCGTTTATTGATTGTAACTCGATTCCGAAGTTCCCCATCACCGTTTATACCGGGGAAACTCAACGACAATTAAAATTTTTTTAATTTTTAAAATTTTTAAATTCTTTAAATTTTTTTTAGGAGAAGTTGTTTGAAGGGGATAATCGGCGTTGAGTTTCCATAGTATGAACGGTGATGGGGTACTTCGGAATCGAGCAACAATACGGAAATAAAAGCAGAGAACCTTTGTTGGCTAGCTGGGTCATTCGTCGTTGCGCGATGACTGGTATCAGTTAGACGATGGCGTTCGGGAACAATAAGGTAAGACTTTCGCTGTTTACCCGAGTGGCCACGCCACGAGGATAATAAAGCGAAAGTCTAACCGCATCGTTGCCAAACCATCGTCGAACATATATGTACAACAACGATTTGCATTGTTAGTAACCGAGCCATTATTGTAATAGCATAACAAGCCATTGTTGGCGGGAATGTTCTTTGCTCCACTCCGTTTTTAAAACTCAATAAACCTGTTTAAACCCATTATAGTGAGAGTTGATTTGTTTCCTCTTGCGAATACAGCTATCGGTATGGCTACTAATTGTCCAACACGCAGTTACCCCTCGTAAGAACACAATCCTAACACCCAAATGATTTCTTGGCCACGGTTCCACGACGCGTATGCAATCATAAAACCAGTGGTCGCTTGCATATCTAGCTTTTGATCAACTGCGATGGCATGGCGGCGCACACCTCTCAATTGAAGACGAGCCCACTACGATTCTTCTATCGGTTTCATTTTAAACTGAAAGTTTAATTAGAACACTAGTGAACTGAATCAGCATTAAAATATTCAGCATCGTTTGGCAGTTTTATGATACGGGAGGCCTCCAAACCATTTAGTATCGGCGTTTTGAACATTTCGTTTATCCGACTGCGACGTTGCAACATCGCACGCCTGATAAGGGTGAAATATCTAGATAGCACAGTCATTGCCCAAAAGTAGTTTTATGAATTTGACCCTCCTCCCCTTCCCTGACAAAAAAAAAACAAAAAAAAACAAATGTCATACAGTAGAAGTTGATTTAAATATTTTTCCTCCCCCCTCCAAAAAAAAAAATACTAAGCATCAAAGTCATGAACGATTGTCCAAACAAGTAGCCCAAGTCTACGCTAATTTCGCATGTCGACATGACTATACAAGCTTGTTATCCAGTTCGTAAGAAAAGAGATCAGAAGTTCCCAGAAATGGATTAAGCTGAAAAACTATTTTTATTTATATATTTAATTGTTGTCCGTTTCAAGGCACTGTCAAGAAAAATGTCCGTGCTGCTTTTTCAAGCCTTGAATTTTGGGTTTGCAAATTAAGACTTTTCGAGGAATTCGAGGCTGCGTACGAACGAACCCTGTGCTTTCTGCTATTTCAAACTCTCTTAAAACCACCAAAAGCTACCTAAATTCCAAACTCTTCTAAAGCTATACCTCTCCTAGAGCTACCTACCTAGACCTAGGCTGCAGTGATATTTTTTATTTCAGTAACCAGGCTGCGAATCAAATTAGAAGGGTGCAAAAGCGAGTAATTTCACTAGGACACAGAGAATTAGTTACGAACTTGTTATTCTTATTCTTCAGGTACTGCAAAAGGTTCCCACCGAGGAGGTACCAACTTTGGTAACCCGCTGTACGGGCTTGGTAATCAACGAGTATTAGTATTCGTTGGTAATCAGTGGATAAGCCAAGTAATTTGAAGTATAAATTCAATGGGTCGACTCATGCTTGCAAACAAAATGATGCAATTTACTTCGTCTCCTTCAGCAAAATGTACAACAAGACTTATTTACAACGTGACCTCGTTCAACATGAATTTGTCCTACAAGACGACAAAGATCATCTCTGCCGCTTGTAGCTACCTTTTTTTTTTTGGGTGGGGGGGGGGTCTCTGGCGGTAAAACGTTCTTTCCATTTTATAGCAAACTTCCCGCCAAAAGCCAAGTTACAAGTTGCAAAGAATGGAACGTCAGTCCACGTGGAAAGTTGTTGCTTCTTATGGTGTTCGACGGCTGGCAAATGTTTCCAAAAGTTCTTACTTGTCGAACGGGGTAATGATCCATATTGCTGATAATTACTCAAAAACTGTCATTAGGTGTTCGAATGGAGATACGACCAAACCTTACACAAAGGTAATCTACAGTATTTCTGTGCATTCCGATGTAATCTAATAAAAAAGACACTCAGAAAATCATCGGTAATCTTGAGGTTATCCAAAGTATTCCGTGTAGTAACCCAGTAATCCCAAGTATATTCCATGTAGTAATTCAGTAATCAAGTATTCCTTATAGTAATCTGTAGTATTCCATCCGATGTGTTCCTTATATGTAACCCCAATAAACATAGGTGTTCCCTGTACACCACACAATCTCAGCTTGGCAAACTTGGTAATCCGAGTTAGTATTAACAGGCAATCCGAGTTAATAAGTGGTAATCCGCTGTTATCTTCTGGTAATCTTTGGTAATCCATGTTTGAAACTAGTAATCCGGTGTGCACAACTGTGACCACTTAAAATACCCTTTCGGTTCCCACGGAAATCACTCGGTTATCCCTGGTTTCCCAAAAGAAAAACTGAATTTTTCCCTGACATCTGAAGATAAAATATCTAAGCAAACAATAGTCTAAATTTTTACTATTATTTTGAGGTGTATTTGACCGACACCGTATATTGCAAATTGTGAACGGCGTAAAAGCTGTCAGTTATTAAAGACCAGTCACAAACTAGTTGAACAGCAAAAAAATAAAAAAATAAACTTGTGCTAAATGATGAAACACAACGTAGCCAACCATGTTCGTATCTGGAATTTCCTTGCGCCAGACACTGTGGACCAACCTACAGGGGGTTTGAATAATATCTCTGTAATGTGTGGTGAAGTGGCAACCCGGACCACTGC
>JAHWFP010035513.1:6527-29096 GCA_023313725.1 Lithobius niger
GCCCTTTTATCCCACCATTCTTATATACGCCACTGCTGAAAGGGTCCGAGACGGAAATTACGACAGTAAGTGGAAGGATAACCGAGGCTAAAATGAGATTCTGTAAGAAAAAAAGTATTTTCTTTTTTTGGGAATCCAGCCTGAAGTTTATCTTAACCCCCCCTTTCGCAAAATATTTTTTATTTGTCTTCGATTCCCCCCGATTCCCTATTGTTGGAGAAGGCCTGTAATACAAATTTAAAAAAAAATGTCATCAAATAACAAGACCATGATCGCGTTCAGACAAGCCTTGATGCGGTCTGTAGATAACCACAAGGCACACCGACTCCGGGAAAATGTACGCTACAATCATGCTGCTCGCGAGCCACGCCCAGTTTACAAATCGCGTACGGAGTATAGTATGAAAAACTAAAAGATTTACATTACAAATTTATTTATGCGTGTAAATGAAGTCAGCAAAACTGATTTTGTATATGTAATACCGGCAAATAGCTTACAGCTGTCACCCATCCCCCCCCCCTCCCCCAGCCGTTATTGGTTTCTCTCTCTATAACCATTCGCTGAATGGCCAGTGTTGCTCTCTGGCAAACACTAATTATGCCACTGGTTGTGCCACGAACCATGCTGCCGCCGGAGCAATCAATATGAAGCTCCGGGCAACAGACATAGTAGTAACTGTAGCAAGGATAAAGAGAGGAACAGATAGTCGTCATCCCCCGACAGGTGAGGCTTAGGGCAACTGTCGCCCAGGCTCGAGTCTCAGGTAAAGTGACACAAAAAGTTTCATTAGGCACTTTGAAACGTCAATGAGGAGGGCCGATATGGGCCTTCCCTACAGTTGGAACAACCTCTGGCCCACCATAGGATGTAGTCTCCATTCCATCAACTGAACTTGATGATGGTATGACAACTCGTCCGCTAACACGTTTAATCTACCCAGGATGTGCTAGGGTCAAGCATTATGTTGAAGTGCAGGCACACGTTGAATGGGTCCGAGACCTTACCTTCTTGTGGAGCGACCGCGAGTGGGTCTCTCCACCCATCTGAATGTAGCGTAGTTGTGGGATTGCCGCACATGATGGCAACAGTGAAATCCGAAAGAACACCTAACCACTTTAGTACCGCATTCAAAGTGACACGAAGCTCGAGGCTGTTGAAAGTAGGGCACGTTCCTCTGTTGACCAAACTCCTGCTTCTGTAAAGTCGAACAGGTGCACTCACCATCCCTGAAAAAAAGCATCCGTGAAATCGTGTAACTGGGGATTGGCATGTGCGCCAGGTCCCACATTCAAAGAGTGGATGGCGACATCCACCAACTCAGTTCTCCTCGAGGCAGGTTACATAAGGATCACGTCCTCCTGTGAGTCCATTTCGCCTTGCGGAACCAAAAGAGACACCTTGCTCTTCACGTCCACGACCATGACCATCCACCATTCACCACTGACCATCAACCATTACCATTTAACATCATCAGTACCAGGGTGGTCATAGGGTCAATCTGGCCATTGACTCGGCTGAGCTTCCTCGCTATCAATGAATCCTCCTCCAGCAACTCACAAAGTGACTTCAACAATGCCTCTATCTTGTAGTATGATGGCCTCACGAGGAAGGCGGACATCTGGTACCGTGCCCCAAAAGGCAAACTTATCGGACAATTAATCTTGATTTTGCCAACTTTATCCCAAGACCCAGATGGTGAAATAACTGTCCTGTAAACTGCACCTGCTCGATAAGCTTGATTTTGTAAAGATTCCACAGCAACCAATCGTCCAAATAAGTGTGAGCCTTCACACATTTGCAGTGTAGGTGCCCAGGACTGCGTGAAGGATGGATGTACAAATCTGTGGATCCGTGCACAGACCGAATGGAAGCACCGTGAAAAGCTTGAATGCAGACGAATGGAGCAGTAATTTTCAGGCATGCATTTCCTTCAAGTCTGGGGATACAGTGAACTCTTCAGTGAATGCACAGTGAACTCAGTGAACACTGACACCAGTCTTCATACAGAAGTGGTCACTGCAAAGACATGAATTCATGCGCCTTAAGTTGAAGATGAGTCTCGAGCCTTCTCCTTTCTTTTGGGATCACCCTTGCAGAACTGTGGAACACTTGGGTTCTCACGGGTGAACGTAGGATCACACCATTTTCCAAAGCATCCAGTTGAGGGTCCTAGCCGGTGAGGGACCCACCCTGCTTAATAATGGCGCAGACGTGAAGGGTAGGTAATATCTTTTCTTGATTATTGAAAGTACAGACGCGTCGTCAGTCACCAATTCCCATCCAGCGATATAGAAACGCAACCTGCTCACCACCGGCCGGTGGAGGGCAGATATTTTAAAAGTTCTCTTGTCACAATTGACCACCACTTGTCTGGACCAGCTGCCACATGGGGCAGAGGAACCTGAATGGGTCGAGATGGATGAATTCTGCGGCTTCCATGGCCCCCGTGACCCATGCTGGAGCCGCACCCTGAATGTGGACTTTCTATGCACTATGGCACTGCCAAAAGAACATCCGTCTATATGGCACCCAAACAAAAGGTGACTGCAGCACACTCGGCATCAATTTAACCATCCTCTCTGGCAGCATTTTACCGTCTCGTTAAGTTCCGGTGCCACCTCCAACAACACCCCGTTGAACTGTTTATAGCTGCAGTGGAATGGAAGTATGCATAGTCTAAGTCTACTTAAAGTGGCACTATCACCGATTGAAAGCAGACGAATTCTGACAACATCTAGCGCTGTGCAGTACCATCTAGCGTTTGCTTGCACCAAGCGAAGGAATGCACAATGGCATTTCTTTTAACGAAACAAACAAGCCACGACATCCTTAATTATTGAGTGAAAATTTGGTTTACCCTCGTGCACCTGCGAGCAAGATATAAAGGTTAACAATATCAATGTCGCTAGATGGCTCCACGGTATTTTCGTTCCATTTCAATCGGTGATAGGTAAAGTGTCTTTTGGCACGCTGCGTGCAACACATTACGTGCAGGTACATGCCCTGAACTCCTAATGCAGACTCTCTTGCACTAATCCCAGAGTCTTCATCTGGAATTTATCATTGCGGAAAAAGAAATTCAGGTGCCTTACGTTGAAGAGGAGCCTTGAGTCGCCTCCTTATACGCACTACCAAATTTATGACATTCCTTTGGTACGTGTGAAGGCTTGCTGCATGAGCAATACGCATTGTTGTAGGATTGCTTCTGCACTACACTCCACTGATGAAGGACTCCAATGCTGCAGTAGAAGGTGAAATGCGAAACTGCTCGCAAACATAACCGCTGAATGGGCTCTATACGGACTTCTGCTTTCTTTTGTGTGCGGTGGCATGATGCATCATAGTCCCCAGGTCCAAAGAAGAGCCGCCGTTTGTTTCCTCAGTTCCCAAGACAATGTGTTGTTCCCCTTTCATCAGCGCACCACCAAGACCCATGGAAATTATGATAAAACACAAATTAGTTTTGGTAACTACATTTGGCGAAGCCAACAGAGCGAACTCAGCCAGCTCTATCGGCTAGTTTTCTACATCGTGAAAAACGTGCAGTTTGTGTTTGTTCACCAACTTCTCTGAAAATATGGCTATGACTGTAGAAATGGTTAAAAAAGGATGATTGTCCAGATGTCGTCAAAGGAATTGTTTTATCATCTTAAGTTAATTACTTTTAAGACCGCCGGTCGGGTCTCTGTAGGTTGGATTTATCTGTCTACCTCAAGTGTTTTTAATATGTTTAGCATTTTCCTTTGTTCGGAACAATAGCATTTGCCCTCCGACTCTGCAAATTATTTATTTGCACGTATTTCTTTCCCTATTTTAATAATTTGGGATAGCGTATCCAATGAGATCCCTTTCTGTATTCCCTTTACCTGTTTTTATTAATATTATTATTACTATTTTAATATTTTAATTTTATATTATTTTAGTTTTTATTATCTTTATTAAGATTGACAATGATGGTTTTGGCCAAGTTTTAAACTACGATGCATTTTATTCATTTATATATATTTTCTTAAATTTTATTGTATTTTATTGTACTGAAGAAATATTGACAATGATACCCGGCTTTTCCCTCCACTTGTCCCTCACGTTTGGCGATGCCATCGGGGACCATTGTGCCCCTGGTAGGTCTAACCTTGGTGGTAAGGCATTCGTGACCCCAACCCAATACCATATACCCATCCTCTGCAGCTGAGCCATCATCTTCGTTTTAATCTTTTAAACTCTTAAACTTTTGAAATTTATAATTTTTAGTTTTAACATCGGATGGCAGTCAGTAGCCACCAGGTCCTTGCCATTCCGGTTGCATTTGCAACAAACTTATATATTATTATTATTATTATAAAAGGGGAGAACTGTAATGTGCAGTACGCATTTAGGACTGAAGTGACACTGAATTCCATGTGGTGAGGAATGGCACCTTATTGTAGGAGTTGAAAAATGCTGAGGATTAAAAATGCGTAAAGGATTAAATGAGAGACATGTTGCTTCTAATGGTTGAAGCGTTAAGGATTAAATGAGAAACATGTTGCTTTTAAGTAACCATCAGTAAAAAGCGGCAACACTGACAGCTCTCCTGACTGGGACTTGAACCCATGATATGCCACATACTATGCCTGACGCTCATCATATCTGGCCCTGGTAATACAGTTGGACTGCACGTGGCACAGTATGCTGGAATCGAGCCCCAGTCAGGGTAGTTGCTCAGATTAGAAAATCTTGTATTTTCGTAAGGCCAGCTCTCTGTTTTGTTAAATGAATATTAAAAGATGTGTTCTCCCCACAGCAAATAAACTGCATTATGTTAAGAGTGTAAGAAATTAATTTAGTACCTCCGTAATCTGCTGGTATTTACTTTTAGAAGTAGTTTTAGTTAAATGGAACCACAACATAATAAAAAATGCATGCCAATTTAAACCAAGGATTTCACACACACATTGCGCTAGATTACGGTTACAGTCAGCATACAGGCGTATTTCCTTTACACCAATTCTGACGTAGTAATTCCTTTACCTACCTTGATGATTAGGCACTTGGAGCTGGAAGTGCACCTTTGAGGTGTGCATCAGTGGATTGGAGTTAGGCAAGGACATGCCAAATATGGGGCCGCCTACAGAAATGCTACGAGGGGACACCAGACCTAGCGATGGTTTGCTTTGAGACGGCTGGAGGGAGTAGCCGGGAGACGGAAGTTGAGGTGAAAATGGAGGACTGCTGGTGCCCGGCGAAGCAGGAGTCACGGCACAGTTGCCATTGGTGTTCATGTACTGGATTTGGGTGGGCGGGATCTGAGCAGTGGTCATCGGGGGAGGGGCCAGCTCCGCAGGTGGCGTTGGAGATGCCGGAGAACTACCATAATATCCTCGGCCGTCCCCAGATCCTCTCAAACCTGAAGAACAGAGAAGAGAATCTTACCATTTCATTACATGGACAGTTTCTTAAACATTTGTTTAACACTAGTCTGTACAAATAATGCTGACCTTAACAGGTTGTAAAGCCAGAACCTATGCAAGGCTGAAGATATATTCTCAAGTAGCAGCAACAATGACTGCCGTTGGTTCTTTGTTGTAGATTACAAACTTTCATCAAGTTATGCTTCGTCAAGACATTGAGGTTAGGGAATTCGAAGGATTGATTCTAGGAATGAATTTGGGGTAAAAGAATTCCAAAGCTTTGAGCTTTACGTACCAACGTAGAACTGGTGCTTAAAGTAACCTTACGTTTACATGTAACTTAATGAATTGTCATAGATCTTCAAGTATGAGTGATCGAAGTAACTATTGAGTAAACGATAATTTTCGAATTTAGACAGCAATTTTGTAATGAAAACCTTTAGATAGGTAGTTCCAAGTGTAGATTTTTTGCGCAATTCATCTGTCTTTCTTGTATCTGAAAAGGAAACTAAAGTCCAAATAAATTGACGGTGTATCTTTTGCTCTTTGCTGCTAGTGGTGCTGGCCACGAAACAGAATAGTAAAACTTTACAAATTAGATATTTACGGAAAGCTGAACTCAGTACATATTAAGTTTGACCTTGATCTTGTAACAGTTAAACAAAAAAATCGTATGAAAAAAAAAAACTTTGGAACCTACTTTTTTTTATTAATGAGCAGCTGAGCCAACATATTCGTGGATTAAAAGTGTTCTGATACATAATAAAATATATGTCTGCACAAAACAAAAATTCACACCAAATGTTACCCTAATGTATCCAGAATTTTAAGCATTGGATTAGAATGACTAGACATGGCCAATAAGGAACAATGAAGACCAGTGGTTTCCTACTTCTCCGCGAGTCCCATGTTTTAATGAGTCCATTTTGCACTCAGAAGGCAAAATGCGTGAAGAAGCCAACTAGAAAGGTTGCCATTTTGCAAGGTTTTGCAGATGACTTGAACAATTTTTAGTGCTGCGTTTTGATTAAGTTATTTATAACTCTGAAGGCGTCTCGTACAAGAGGAATGAATGAGGAGAGAAACCCATTAACCATCAATGCAATGAGTGATAAATGAGGCCATTTTTAATTTTAATTTCTTCGGGCCTTTAATGTCATCTGAAGTGAAGACACTCCTTCTGTAGATGAAACTTGCCCGTCATTTTAGAAACAAAGAAGTAATGCGGGAAGGGCCAAACCCGGGAATTCGAACCAAAAAATGTCTGTTCGTGGCAGAGACCAAGCAAATGCCATTAAAGATCACGCAGATGCTGAATGAAGCTGCTAGTCTCTCACATTACCCTGACAGCCTGACTCTGGCAGGGACTTTTCCATGATCACATTCAATACAGTTATATCTATCCGAGACAGGCCCATTGCAAGGTTTTATTTTACCTTAACCTCAACACATCCAGTGTCCGGGATCCTAAAAAAAACACCAGCTTACAGTTCTCCACCTACCTTCCATTACCTTATTTTCTACCAACTGAAAAAAGGAACTGATAGCATGAGGAGTATAATGGGCCTAATTTTATGCTTCCCCCCCCCCCCCCCACAAAAAATTCAACATCACTTTCAATACATTTTTTTATATCTAGCCGAGACAGGCCCATTGCAAGGTTTTATTTAACCTCACCCTCAACACAACCAACGTAATGGATCAAAAAAAAAAACCAAAAAAACAACTGGAGCGAAATTCTAAAGAATCTAAAAAAAAAAATAAGACTAGGACTTAAAAATGTCAACTTGCTTACTTTGAAATATAAACCACCATAGTAAACGAAGCACTAATCGCACAATTTGAAATGTTTCCAAGATAAAAAAAAATCCAATCTTAGCAAACTTTCGATAGTCTATGAGGGTGGAGATATCAAACCGCAGCCGACTGTCTTCATCACGCACTTTTCACTACTTTTCACACCACCTCGACTTGATTAGGAGAGGTTGTGAAAAGTAGTGAAAAGCAGTGAAAAGTGCCTGATGAATTTAGTCTGTAACCAATCGATTTTGCTATCATCTGTTCCTTGGTTCTGCCGTTAAATTGGTTCAATATGCAAGAGAAGTATTTCCCTTTTTTGGAGGAGTATTTTCGGGAAGTCGGGTAGCGACGCAGGCCTAGTCTAAAGATAACGACCCTTTTACGTCGGTGGCAGCGGTGGGATGCCAATCTTGCTATGGTGTATGTGGTGTTAGGCTCTCTTGCTCCCTTACAGCAGTTAAATTGTTAATTAAAAAAACAGGAGACTTGACCTTTTTCTGGGAACTGACCAATAAAGTGGGAATAGGTATTGCGGAACCGGTGAATTCTAGTCTTTGTAAACGAAGCACTATACACACAATTTCAAAAGTTTCCAATATTGATAAATCCAATCTTGGCTAATTTTCGATAGTCTATGATGTCGAAGATGTAAAAACGCAGGCGATTATAGTACATTAGATTTATTTGGACAATTTCATTACTTGAACAATGCAGTTCACAACAAGTTCACAACAATTAACAACTGCTTCTCAGTAGAAATTGCCAAGACTTATAAACCATAAACAACTTTAATGTTGCAACAATGTCCATCGCGATTATTTTACCTACCGGTTTGACGGTGGTCTGCTACAATCCGGATTAGAGATATACTGTAGCAAATTTTCACGTTTATTGTGTATGTTGCTTTTTAGAACACCAACATATTTTTACTCATCGAGCAACCAGAGGCAAATGACAGCTACAAGGCCAAGCAAAATTGTATTTTTTTGTTCAAAAAAAAACTGCAGTAACTAATAAAAATAACTTACCAACCCTATGCAGAAATGTGTACTGAAGTTGGCCCTTACTTTTAAACTTAACCCTCTAAACATGCACCTTGGCAAGATTTACGTATAGCATACACACTGTTAGTTGTAGCAGGTGTGGGAGCTGCACCAACGTGGCTGCCCTTGAACTACTCATATTAATGGTTCAATGGTGAGTCACACCAGCAAAACAAGGATTTAAAGGTGTTTGGGTTCAATTACAGGTTTACAGACACAGATCAACCAGGTCAACAATCCTGCTTATGAAAAATAATAGCTCCGGGGTAAATTGAGGCAGACCGTCTTCTAAACGAGAAATAAATAGACATAAATCGCTGGAAATAATATTAAGGAAAATTGGAAATTAGCCAACAGCGAAAATCATACACTAGAAATAACGTAGTTGATCAGTAAGCCACCTTTATGCACTTTCGTTTCGTCAGAGTGGCAGACCCGGATTCGAACCGGCTACCCAGTTCGCCCCCAGTGGAGGATGTGGCCATAGCGATTAAGGCGCTATGCAAGTGATCTGGGGGCGAACTGGGTAGCCGGTTCGAATCCGGGTCATGCCACTCCGATGAAACGTAAGTGCATAAAGGTGGCTTACTGAACTACGTTATTTCTAATGTATGAATTTCGCTGTTGGCTAATTTCCAATTTTCCTTTCTAAACGAGAGGCTGGTTTTATTTAACAGTTTGTAATAATTTAAACAATTTGTTGGCAATGGCAAATGATAGGGTGCCAACGATACTTTACATGCATCTTTCCGTGTTTAACTACCTACTACCATGCAACCATTGATTACACAACTAGATAACAATACGCATAAATTTTATTATGCATCTATATTAGGGGACACGGTATAAATACCAGACCGTGGCTCCCATAAGTAACCTATATGCACATCAGTAGTTTATTATTATTTTTTGATCACAAACGGAACATTCTTTGCATTTATTTTGAAATTGACGGTATGGCCAAATAAATGGTTTTTAGAAGTGGGATTAAACTGAAAAAAAGTACGGTGTCAAACGGGATAAATACAAAACGATTTTTTTTTGGAAGGGGAGGGGGTCGCAAGAGATACAGGCAGTATTTTATGTCCACATGTTAAACCCACAGGGAGAAGAAAATAAAAAAATAACGAACTATACGCAGCAAAATGTTGCTTAATATTCATAGCGTTTATATATTCACACAAGTGTATTCAAGTGCACCAAAAGGCATTTACTCGGGCTTGTATTCTGTATGCTAAATTAGCAAATATTTGACAACAGACCGGAAGATGATACAGTATCAGTATGTTTCTACAGTGGGAGCAAGAGTTGATCGGATAATCATACTACTCCGTCTGCATGTTCGTTATTGGCTGTAATTACTGAACCAGAGTGGATAAATGCAAGAGTTTCAACTCCGTGTTGTAACTCGTGCCTAATACTGCACATCAGTCACACATCAACTGGCTGTTCATATTACTGGCCATTGACATTTTTATGGATGTTTGTGTTTTTCAGTACACATTTTACAGTGCTGTGAATACAAATTACTGTATCAAACTTCAGACAAACTAAAAATACAATACAATTTTGTTTGCCTCAATGAGTTAAGTTAAATTAACTAATTTTGTTCACTTAGGGTAAAACTTGGCTCTAAAAGAAATTTTCTCCTTCACTTAAAGAGTGTTTAAACGCTATTGTTTGTAAACTCCCAAGTTGCTGAACTAATTACAATAAAAGTGATATTTTTTCACTTAGGTAAAACCAAGAATATATAGGGTTGGGGAGGAGAATTTGTGACTGAGACCCCCTACTGAAACATCTTAGATACATTCACATTAGTTCAGTCTTAGTTTATAGAGGGCGCCACGCGTTTTATGTGGGAATTTCTACACAGTTTTTAGCCTAAAATTAAACTAAACTAAACAAAACTAGCTTGATTTTAATTATTATTTAGCGTAGCTTAGTTGTAATTTGGTTTACTTTAGATTTAGCCAGAAAGTGAGCAAAAATTATCAGATGGAACACGTGGCGTCCTCTGAAAACTGGGACTGAACTAATGGGGATCGATCTAACGTGTTTCAATAGGGACTTTATAGAGTTACAAATTCTCTTCCCAAACCCTATAAATTCTTGGTAAAACCTATACTTTATTTTGTAATGACGGTTATCAGTGAAAGTAACTACAAATTTTCATTTGTCAAGTGGCTGAATGGGGTCGTGACCAGAAACGAGCGATGGAACACGAGTTGACATTATTATGAATATTCCAGTGTCAGGCACTACAAGCTGCGGCTTATGTCACTCCTGACAAACACAAATCAAGGCAAAATAGTTTCAAGGGGTGGATAGGGGAATACAGTCGAAATGACAAATTATTGACTTTTTCTCGACCCTTGTTTCAACGAGACGTAGCTGGACAGTCTGCAAGTTGTGTCAAGGTAGAGATGAATGAAGGCAAGATCGAGACGAGACAAGACAAAATTTTAATTATCTGGACTTATCTCGATTTTTACGTGGCTCAAAATAAGCGGTATCGCATTGCAATTTGTGCCACAAGTTTACTATTTAGACATGCAAAATTAAATACGAGTTGTAGCTCAGTGATTCAATCGTCTTAAATGAGTCTTCATGTTCCTGTTGACTGATATGGAGATGCTAACACCTCTCATTTACACAGGCCACACAGAATCGGATAAATCAAGCACCCGGTATTTAGTTTGCGGCCCTTTCATCTCAAGAGTGAGAGATACAAGGGCCAATTTAGCCTTACGTGTATCAGGCCGTTATCGTTTGAGCATAGCAAACTGAAAGTGAAACAAAAATGAAATGGCTGCCAGTATGTGATTTGGAATAAATAAAATCCGTGGCAAAAATCTGTCGGCTTTTTTTAAAGTAATGTTTACTAAATAAATTATTCGATAAAAACTCGCGACTCGTATTTTCGCGATAGCTACACACATGCACAACAACAAGGCAAGGAAAAAAAACTCGAGGAGAGTTGAGAAAGTTGAGCAACAATGAGTCGAGGCGAGACAAAAATTTTTTCTAGTCGACACCAAGACAAGAAGAGATGAGAAGTCAGGAGAATTTAAAATTAAAGGTCGAGACAAAACACAAGTCTACTGCATGGTGTCGCACATAATTACATTTGTATATACAAGTAGGCCAATTTGCCTATTTACGCATAGTTAGGTCTTATTAAGTACTCATTAAAGAAAGGTGCTAAAGAAAGCCAACAAACTACGGAACTTTCTAATTGAGACCAAGACAAGAAGAGACGAGAAGTCAGGAGAATTTAAAATTAAAGGTCGAGACAAAACACAAGTCTATTGCATGGTGGAGCACATAATTACATTTGTATATGCAGGCAGGCCAATTTGCCTATTTACACATAGTTAGGCCTTTACAAGTACTCACTAAAGAAAGGTGCTAAAGAAAGCCAACAAACTACGTGAATTACGGAAAGTTATCTAGCTGGGTTGAACCTACAATTGCCAGTAATACATTGACAAACGCATATTCAAGCACTGTAGTTCTCACATTTGGAGAAAGAGATCCCATTCAGTATTTGAAAAATACATCTATCTCACTGGGGCACTTGCGTCGTAGAAATGATAATAATAAAACTCGCCCAGCTCAGTAAAGTTGTCATCACTTAATATTTTGCCACTGTTCCGAGTGGCATCATCAGGAGTTTAAAACATGATGACGAGATGATGAAGATGAAATGGCTGATGTTTGTGGTAATCGGAAGTCAATCTTGTAGAAGGAAGCGGAAGTGACGTAGCTGGAGCCGGCAGCAGGTGGCGGATGTTGATGTAGGCCCCCTGCTGGAGGTTGTTGGCTTCGTTGTTGTGACTGAATGATGTTTCTGTGGTTGTCCTGATGCGGTAGTATTTTTCGGTGCAAGAATGGATAAGTGAAAAATCCAATTGGACACACGCATCCATTTTCTGTGAAAAAATACTTACGCATCAGGGCAGCCGTAGAAACGTCATTCACAACAACGAAGCCGACAACCCCCAGCTGGGGACCCACATTAACATCCGCCACCTGCTTCCGGCTCTACCTACGTCACTTCCGCTTCCTTGTACAAGATCAAATTCCGATTAACACACACACATCAGCCATTTCACCTTTACACTTCACCATCTCATCTTGGTGTTTTAAACTCCTGACAATGCAACTCGGAACAGTAGCAAAACATTGAATGATGACAACCTTAATAAACTGGGCGAGCTTTATTATTGTCATTTCTACCATTCAGTATTTACGAGACACAGCTTACAACTCTCAGTCCACAACCAGGCTATTTTTACAGCATTACTGCATTCCGGTGTTATTTGCAGTGCAGTGTTAATGTGTATGGCGTTAATGCTCTCGGCATTTTTACGTAAGGTGGTTTTACTTAACGGAATTTTACTTATATAGTTTATTCCCGCTGTATATTGTCATGTGGCGCTTGAGGCACTATTTCTGCAACATTTTGACGTGGAAAAAAATGGATTGCCCATGTTGGAGAATTTGCTCGGCAAAAACAAGGTAGCGTAATGCTTTTGCTCTTTTCCATGACGTTCTTATAAGCTATTGCTAATCTACACCGGTATTTCATTTTTTAACTTTTCACTAAACTCACTTGGAGGGCGATATATCTCCAAGGTCGGCTTGGCTGGTCGAGTCGGCATTCCCACTTTTCTGGCCATTCTGGCTACTTCCATCTTCTTGGAAGCATCTTCTTTATTCTTTAAAAAAATGGGAAAAAAAAACACGTGGTAGGGTTAATTAAGTAACCAGAAATACCGGGCGGGTATAATTTAATATAACAGGTGCCAAGTTACCGTACGTCTTGTGCTCTGTAAGCTCATCGCAGCGTTTAAGTTTTCCTCACAAATACTCTATAACCGATAAAACCAAAACAATAAATCAGAAAAAAACTAAAAAAAAAATTAAGCTAGTGGGTGGGGAATTCGTGCAGAAATAAAATTCATCAACTTACTTCCAGGTTAAAATAAAATAATATAAATCAAAACTTGAAAATGAGCATTCACTACAAACGAACAATAAGTCACCAGAAAAACGCCCACTTTCACAACAGAAGACACTCACACTGTCTAGCGAATTTTCGATAGTTAACTACTATCTTCCTCAGGTCTTAAAGTTAGGGGAGGCTATGCAACGCACCAAGTTTCGAGCATGGCAACGAACGAGCAGACGATAACGGTGAAAACAACAGGGATGTAAACAGAGTCCAAACTAACTTTAAGGCCTGATGAAGATAGTAGTTAACTATTGAAAATTCGCTAGACAGTGTGAGTGTCTTCTGTTGTAAAAGTGTGCGTTTTTCTGTTTACTTTTGTTCGTTTATAATGGAGTTTCACAGTACGAAATCTAACAATCTTTTTCGAAGCATTCGCTACCAACATAATGGTCCACAGAAAACGCACCATATGAAATAATCAGTCAAAATATGTTTCAAGTCAAAGAAAAAAAATGAAAATGAGATCAATTGTTTGTACTCAAAAAATATTTTAGAGTGGTCTTTGAACTAAAAAATGTGAACTTAAAAAAACTTAAAATTTGAAATTAACAATTTCAGGAGGTGCTTTTTTTCTATGAGCTACCCAATATAAATAATAACCACTATTAACAAGTATTAGCATAAAGTATTAATACGAAGATAACAAAAGAACCAATTTTTTAAGTAGTATGTGGAAAAATTGCATGTCGATAAGTCGATAAGTGCTCAGGAGACCTCTAGAAATACAATACTTACATATATGATGTCCCTTGAAACAAGATCACACTCACAATATGTGTTAATCATTAGGGGGGAAGTATTAAGTATTTTCATGGAAATAAGTTGAATTCATTTTCTTCTTTTTAATCAAGGCTAAGCCTCCTCTCAGCGTAAAGAAATCTGAAAAGCTAATCTGGCCGATGACTGAAAAAAAAAGATGGGGGGGGGGGGAGGAGGATTTACTGAGTCACTGCGGGTCTGTAATGAGCAGGGTAGAGCGAGTTACTACCTCAGCTGCTATGGGATCTACTCTGGCCTATGTTGGCCATTACTTCGGATCCCTATGGTGATCGGAGGTTTCCTGGAACCAATCTTTGGATTTTTTTCCTACCCTTGAAACAGTTTACTTCAGATTTATTTTTTTTTTAAATCAGAAATTTATTTTTAATTTATTTAAAATCATTAAAAAAATATTTATTAATTAATAATTATTAATTATTATTATTAATAATATTAAGTTAACTTAATTTATAAATAAATAAATTAATAATAAAATTAATGTAGAATTACTTTAAATTAATTAATTTTGTATTTTAAAGTTTTATTTAAAAAAAAAATGATCACGGATGAACTGGTCCATTGTCGGCCATTGTGATGCAAGGAAGAGTTTACCATGTCGGTCGGACATTGTCCCCATTTTTGTTTGCAACTTCTTAAAATTTACTCGTACGCAATTATTAGTATTTGCATCACTTAGCTTTACAATCATTCTGTAATTTTCGGAAGTCTTCGTACATTTTTTACATTCACTTTCAATTCCCAGCTATTACCTTCATTTTTTTAATACTTTCCAGAGGTTTTCCTCGCTTTTTATTGTGTAAGAAGCTTGTGTAAGCTTGTGTAAGAAGCTTGTGTAAGAAGCTTGTGTAATGTAAATATATTGGCATTTGGCTTAATCCTTTAATTTATACCGATATATCGGTAACCGGTATCGGTACCTACCGATACTCCATCAATTACCGATCCTTACTCCCTTTAATCCGACTTGTACTATACAACGTTCATTTGGCTATTAAATTAATAAAATAACTTAGATTCGCTAAGCATCCCTGCTTAGCTCAGTTCAGCCTCAGCCTTGCACATCAGGCCAGCTGCCAAGTATCAGCTATCCAGATACCTCTTATAGATCAGAGCATTACCTCATTGCTAATATTAGAACTAGTCCGGGTTCGAGCCCCAACTTGTTCAGCTCCACCTTTACTATTGGAACAGTTAGCTGGTTGGGTATATAAGGGCCCAGCTGCAAGGCAGCTTGTCTCACTCCAGCCCAACACACCAGCAGAGAGGTTGCCAGCCACTGAGCTCCTGACTCTAGGATCTGACAACAGTTATAAGCTAAGTAGAACTCTGATTATTGAATTGAATTCATGCTGAACTTAGGAAAGTTAGCCTAGCTCATTTTGACTAAGGTCCAGGCCTAACTTCGGCAAGGACGCCCCAGTAACGATAATAGCATTAGCTAAGAGTGCTTTAACTTGGGATAAGAGGGAACCAACTAAACCCTAACCCAGCACCTTTGACTTTGAATAAATCAAGTTTAATTAAACCAGAACAACTTGTGTGGTCTCCCTTCTTTTGCTTGCCATTGTTGTGATATTGTGTGATATTTGTTGCTGTTAATAATTAATCGGCCGGTGTAAGCTGTTTAGCTTACACACTGGAAACCCGCCACTTTTCCAATAATCAGGGGAAAGTGCGAGGTTTACAATGGTGTCAGAATTTAGATTCGAACTTTAAAAGCCCACGCCCAATTCATTTGTTAGCAGCAGATATCACGTCTTGAAAAAAAATTGAAAAAAAAAAAAATAAATAAATAAATAGTAAATAAAAGGCAAGCGAAAGGGGACCAAATTGTGTGAAAAAAAAAAGTGTACACTGAATAACAAGGTTGCGTAGTGGCTATTAACAGACTAAGCCATAGAAATAATAATAGGCTAACAATTTTTTTAAATTGTTGTTGTTGCTCGAGCACGAATTTTTTTTGTGTGTGGTTTTATTGTATAAGCCATGGTTAAGACTAGAAAATCTGCTTCTAGCGGTGGTTTAGTCAGAATTCCTGTGTCTAGGAATAAGCTAAAACACTCGACTAGGGGAAGGCTTATTAAAGCAAACCCTCGTTTAATTGAATCGGAAAATCTAAATGTTGTTTCTCAGACTGGGTTACGGTCCTTATCTCGGCAAGGACGAGTGCGGAAACGCACGCCATCAGTTGCACGTAGAGTACCGGCACGCGAGCAAGCCAGGTGCCGTAGTAAAGCCAAGGTCACGAGCCAGCGCTCACGCAGCTCTTCTCACGAGCAAGCGCAGGTGGATTCCGATCATGAATCAGCTGCTCACTCTAGCGATAGATCAGCCAGTGTTTCGCCAGATAGGCGTAGTGATAATGGTTTTGTTTCCTCTCATCATAATTCCCATCATAATTTTAATAATGAAAGGCCTGTTAATATTCCTTTTGTTTTGGCTCGTGACATGCCCAGACACGATGAGCAGTTTGTTTGCTCTCGTGCCTTGCATAGCGATGCTGGTCGCAGTCGTCATTCATTCCGAGAAACGATGACGTCATCACCCATTCATACGCCACCGGAAACCCCCTTGATCGGCAGTGGGTCAACAGGTCCAGACTCGCTTCGTGCAGAGCGTGATCGTTTACAACACATAAACGATAGTCACGTTGAAGCTTTGCGTACTATAGTGGACAGTTTGCAAACTAGACAAATAAATGATTGTGGTGACAATGGTAATAATAACAGAACTCGTCTTTGGGAGGATGTACGAAACGCTAAGAAAAATTTAACTGCTTTTTCTGGCGAAGGTGGTACCGATGTTTTCACATTTTTGCTCCTGACAGATAATCTTAGGAAAATTGATAGAAATCTTCCCGACTGTGAATTGATAGCAGCCGCTACAAACAGGTGTAAAGGAAGAGCTGCCAGATTTTTAGCAACAAGCTCGATCGCTTCTAAGCAAACCAACTGGGCTTCCTTTAAGTCAATTTTAATAGAAAGGTTTGGTGCTGGAGGTAAAGAGGTAACTAGAACTAATTTTCACAGAGCTAGAATGTTGCCTGGTGAAGACATTGAAAACTTCGCAGATAGGTTGGAAATAATGGCAGCCGAAATTTGGATGGTTCAGCCTTCTGATGATGATTTCGAAAGAGCACTTAAGGAAAGATCACGTGACGAAGGGTTGCGTTGTACTTTTCGAGCAGCTATGCCCGACATTTTGGAAACTTATTTAGCAACTATTTGTCCTAAAACATGGGAGGACATGTTACATAAGACTTTGAAGCGCCAAACAGAGATTAATGAAAGGAATCATTACGGCCGAAATCAACAGCCTGCTAAAGTTTCGTCTGATGTAATTTCGCCTCTCGACAAAACAGCGACAGTGGCAGCAGCAGACCTAGCCAAGGTTTTACAGGAACTCGAACGTAAAAATAAGGAAATTAAAAATATTAGGCTTCGTGATTCGTTAGGAGAAGCCAGGGTTTCCGCAGTACAGCAGGAACACACGGAACGACGCAGTTGCTTCAGGTGTTTCGGCAGGTTTCACGTCAGCAATAACTGTAAAACTGCAGACAGTAAATTGGAGGCAGTTAAGGCCGCAAACGCAACACGTTTGGCTGCCGAAGGAAAACCAATTCCACGCAGAAGTACCTCTAACACGAAATATACCGGGAATACTCGCCGAGGAAATAATAATATCGGCACTAGAGACAATTCGCATCTGAATTTGGCCCAATATAATCGTCAGCGTACAACTAACAGCGGCGCAAGCCCCAATCAAGTTCAAGTCGCTCGGAACTCACAGCAGCCACAGCAGTCAAAAAACTAGTCGACAGTTCGAAGGGAAACAGGTACTTCGAGCTGGCCGGCTATTCTAACGCAAATGAAATTCCGACTTGCGCTATGAATACTGTAAATCCTGACTATAATACAGAAGAACAATCATCAATTAGAGAAGAAACAAACGTTTTATTTAAAAAGACAAGACTTCATTCTATACTCGACGCCGCAGGCCTACTTCTCAATTTGTATTCAAAAGTAGACTGGCACCAGCAGAAATTAGCGCTCAAAGACAGAACGCTTACCTTGCCCAGGCTTGCAGCTTATTTTGGTGCTATTCCAGAAAAATATGTGGCCCCATCTCTGTACGCCAACGCTCATCTGGAAAACACTTTCAAAAATATCCTGACAGAAGTTAACACTGCTTATAATTTGTCTTGTGATTCAGCCATTCTAATTTTATTTGAAGACGGTGCTGACTCTACTAACTTTCACTCTGAATTGTCACGAGTAAAGACTAACAATCCGATCGTTTTGGAATTGATCGGCGAGGAACGATTAATCGAGTTCCGTAGCGTCTCTGACTCTAACGAGCGCAAGTCTCATCTGCTTTCAGCAGGCGAAACAATTTTGATTTCAGACAAAAATCAATCGGAATGGAAGCTACGCATTCCTTTGTTGGCTAGAATTACGGCACCAACAATATGTTTAATATATTGGGATAATACGTCAAACCCAACCATCATCACGGAGCAGAAACGTGCAAACCGACAAGCGAAGCGCAAAGTCTTGCTCGCTCGGGAAACACAGCAACAGGTCGTAGCGACGCCGCACCAACTCCATCCGGCGGCTGGAATTGACACTAATGGTCTGACAGACATGCTGGCTCACGTCTCGTTGGCAAACACAGACGACGCATCGGAGCAAGCTTTGGTAAATTGCTTAGGCTATAACGCTAAAGCGGCGCACCCAAGACCTCACCTAATTTTTAAATTTGGACATTTGAGCAAATTAGGATTATTGGACTCAGGGGCAGGGATTTCCTTAATTGAAGCATCCACAGCTGAAGAATTGTTAAAAGATTATCGCATTAAGTGCAGCGTAGCTACTACACAGACACCTACAGCTTTAATAGGCGTTGGTGGTACTAAGATATCAGTAAACCGAATTTTGACCACGGAAATAAGTAAATGTGGATTTTCTAGGGAACAAGAATTTAGAATCGTTCCTAATGGAAGTTTTGGGGCTATCCACATTTTATTGGGTTATGATTTCTTATCACAACAACCCGATTTATTAAAACTAAACTGTTCAGACCAGATTTTGGAAATCGGTAAGCTAAAATTTAGGCTTTCGCCATCTCCTTTTGATGCCTGGGAGGCTTATAATCAAAATAGGGAAATTATAAATTTCGAACAGTATGATGTTTCATACGAACACACAGCAACAATCAATGTTTCGTCCGACGCAGACACAGCCGAAAATCCACAGTCTCAATGGAACGCCACACCTCATGAATTTTATGAAGAAATTCCCGTATCTTTATTTAAGGATACTGTACTGCCTAGCTATTCAGAGACAACTATAACAGGCGCTTTGCATATTGCATATCCTGAAATACAGAGTGGCGCATTTATTCCCGAATGTAAACCCGATTTGTTGATTTGTTTAGCTAGATGTCTAGTTAACACATCACCTACCGGATTGATACCGATAATGGTAATTAACGCATCTAGCGAAGACATATTTTTGCCTTCAGGTATGACGCTTGGTCATTACACAACTGCTGAAGTTGAGTATGATTGCCAAGACAACGAAGAAATTCCAGTTAATACCGCCTGCTCGGTAATTCAACCGAATGCCACTCAAACCGAGTCAGTCATACTGCATACTACCGTTTCCACACCAGGGCCCAGTGAGATAGCTCAACGCTATCACAAAGCTGGAACGAGCACCTCGATTCCGTCAGGAATAAGCGAAACTGAAACGGATTCATGCCTTGAAAACGCTCAGGATCCAGAGCCAACCGAGATAGCCCGCGGCGTTTCCGAAGCTATTTCTGGCTCTCCCGAGCAAGCCCAGACAAAGCCCATTGAGACGTCGCAACCGAATGCGGAGGCCAGCGCTGACTCTGTCAACAAACCAAGGCCATCGCCAAAGTCACAATCCGAGATAGGAAGTGATTGGGACAAGTTGAAATTTAAATTTTCATTTCCGGACTTAACTGAAGAAGAAAGGGCGGAATTTCTTGAGATGTTGAGGACACATACAGATGCATTTAGCAAAGACGAATTCGACCTTGGGACTTATGAGCCATATGAAGTAGACATACAGACAGGGAATGCAGCACCAGTTCGATCTAAGATTTACAGAGTTCCATTTCATCAAAGGGAATTGTTGGATAAATACCTAGATGGGTTATTGAAAATTGGTGTCATAAAGGAATGTAAATCTGCTTGGCTCAGCCCTTGCCTACTCATAAAAAGAAGGCCTGAGGGATATAGAGTGGTCGTTGATTTACGCGGCTTGAACGCCGTAACGGAAAATGTGTCAGTACCCTTACCAGTTATCAGTGAGGCACTGGCTAACTTACACGGAGCTAAATACTTCTCCAAGCTGGATTTTCGTATGGGATTTTTTCAGCTCAAGTTAGCCGAATCATCCATGGAAAAGACAGGATTTCAAGGATCCAGAATGACATATTGTTTTAAAAAATTGCCAATGGGACTCAAAGTAGCGCCTGCGCATTTTCAATTCTGCGCTCAGCAGATTTTCGCAGAGATTTTAGGCGGCTACTGTACCATTTATTTGGACGACATTTTATTAAATTCCACAAATTTCCGCATACATCTGTTGCACGTAGACAGAGCCCTAAGCCTCGTGGAGAAATCGAAAACGAAACTCAGTCCCGAAAAATGCATTTTTGCAGTCAAAAAAGTGAAATTTCTTGGTTTCGTTGTAAGCGAAGACGGAGTACAACCAGACAGGGATAAAATCAGAGCAATGGAACTTTTTCCTCAGCCCAGGAATGTAAAAGAGATCCGCCGATTCGTGGGGATGTGCGGATTTTTTCGAAGGCACATCGCTCAGTTCTCAGCTTTCTCAGTTTGCCTTACAAAACTAACAAAGAAAAACGCAAAATTCATTTGGGATAAGGAAGCGGATGATGCTTTCAAGGGTTTAAAGGAAGCAATGGTCAATGCTGCCACCTTGAAACACCCAGATTTCTCCCAACCCTTTTTCGTAGAGGCGGATGGTTCGGATACTTCGTTAGGAGGCTGCTTAATGCAGATGCACGGAGGCATAGCCTACCCTCTCGCCTACACCTCCAGGACTCTAACACCAACTGAGAGAAAGGAAAGTACTACTGTAAAAGAGATCCTGGCAGCCGTACATGCAATAGAAACATTCAGAACTTACCTACTGGGTAAAACATTTTTTTTTATCCTCGGACCACATGGCTCTAATTTTCCTATACAACAGCAGTGGCTTATCACCTAAGCTGGAACGTATCCTTATCAGGTTGAGAGAATACGATTTTATTATTCGCCATAGACCAGGCAAGCTATTACCAGTAAGCGACGCACTCTCACGTGTAGAGATCCCAGTCTGCATTTTAGACTCACAATATCCCGACTGGACTCGCTCTCAGGTAGTCGCCGAGCAGAGGGCAGACGAGTATTTTGGCAAGGTATTTGAGACCATTAAAAATCAAGACTCGGTCGACGTCATCGACACTAGTAATAAGCGTAACATTTTCTATAAGGATTTCGACGGCATGCTGTACCGAATATGGGAAAAAGACCCAGCCCAAGGACGGATGGAAGAAATTGCTCAAATCTGTATTCCAGAAAGTTTAGTGAATCACTGCATTCGTGACTATCACTCTGCCCCAGCAGCGGGACACAGAGCAGCTAAGAGCACCCTGAAACTAATACAGCTGCACTGTTTTTGGCCAACTATGGTACAAGACATTGATTATTACGTAAAGACATGTTTAATTTGTCAGCAGTTCAATAGACCTAACAAGCCCCATAAGGCCACCCTTCGAGCTTTCAAACCCCTGCAAAGACCAGGCGACAGCTGGTCAATGGATTTAATTGGAAGACTGAATGAAAGCAATCAAGGTAATTTCTACGTGATGACGCTGGTAGATGACTTCTCCAGATTCGTCATTGCCTTCGGAATTCCAAACAAAAGGGCAGAAACAATCGCCCGTAAACTATACACAAAACTTTTTGCTCGGTTCTCCCCATGTAGGACATTGCGGAGCGACCTAGGCTCCGAATTCGCCAATAAAGTGTGTGCCTCTCTGAGCACACTGTTTAATGTTAGACAGATCAATTTTACAGCCAACACTTCTTGGACAGGAGGTGGCGTGGAGATTTGTAACAAATCCATACAGACAGTCTTACGTAAGATTGTAGCTGACAATCCTTACGATTGGGACGAGAGTCTCCCTGCAGCTTGTATAGCTCTGAATTCGACACCGCACAGCGCCACACTTTTATCACCATTTTATTTGCACTTTGGTCGAGAATTCAGGATTCCGAGCACCCTGGTATTCGAGCCGGCCAGGAAAATTTATAACAGTGATGATACAGTCATCAGGCTGGAAACGAGACTTCAAAACGCTTTCGAAGTAGTTCGCAAGCATAATGCAATAGCAACGCAAAAATATCAGAATTTTTATAACAAGACAGCACGCCCGTACCGGTTCCTTACAGATGACTACATAGTCATTAAGGACTTCGTCAAGATTGCAGAGATTT